>ML996692.1:1172417-1237987 GCA_010356995.1 Trichodelitschia bisporula | reverse complement strand
CCCCCCTAACACCCCACCGCCAATCGACCCTCTCCCCCGCCCTGCCCCTCATCATCTCAACCCCACTCTCAACCCCACCCTCCTCCCCATACAACCCCTCCGGTCCATCCCGGCCTAGCACATCCCACAACGCGCGCTCCTCGGCACGGCTAGTTTGAGCATCTAACGCTTCGAGATACGCGTCGAAAGCTTCTTCTTTCTCGAGGAGTGTGGGGAGGGAGCGGAGGCGGTGCGCGGTGAAGGCTGTGTGCGCTGAGGAGAAGAAGGATTCGCGGGTTGCTTCGTCGATGCTTTCGTCCCCCCTTTCTTCCTCCTCCTCCAACTCTGCATCGTCTTCGTGCGCGGAGAACTCGTCCTCGTCCTCCTCCTCCACCCCCTCAGCAAAACTCCGCTTCGTACACGGCCGTGCCAGTAATTCTCTCGCCCGCTCCCGGCTAACCCTAACCCCCCTCCTCCTATTCCCCGGCAAGCGAAACCACCAGTCCGCCTCCAATCGCCCGGGCAAGCCCGCCCAAAACGCCTTCGCATCTTCCTTCTCCCCCAGAATCGCAATGGCCGTGTGCACGTCGCGCGTAATGACCGCGGGCACGTGCTGCCATTTCCGGCCGAGGCGCTCTGTAGCGCGCAGGCGGGATTGCGCTTGGAAGAGGGTGGCGGAGACGAGGCGGGTTGTTAGGGAGCGGATGAGGGTTGCGAGGTCGGTGAGGGCGGTTGCGCGGATTGAGGGGGGGTGCGGGGAGTAGGTGGTCCATTGGTGATCTGGGTCGGTGGAGTTCATGAAGACGGAGGAGGAGAGGCGCAGGAGGGTCGAGAGATTGAGGAGTGAGGCGGCAGGGATGGCGTCTAGGAGCGGCGTGGGTGGTTTTTGGGGATTGAGCGTTTTCGTGGACGAGCTAGATTCAGCGCCTGGAGCTGTCGCAGGACCGGCGTTTGAGTCCGGCGGGCCGTAGCCGAGATCGGATTTGGACTTCGGGCGGGTGGCAGAGTCTGAGGACTCGGAATCCGAGTCAGAATCGTCATCCTCTTCATCCCGCAGCGTATCAATCTCCTCCTCAATCCCCACCGCAACCCCCCCATCCAGCATCCAAACCTCCCCCCACCTCTCCCTCTCCCTCTTCCCCTCCCACGTATCCTGATACCAAGCCAACGCCTCCGCCGCCCCCTCCAGCATCCCCACACACTCCTCACCAATCTCCGCCGCCGCCTGCATAGCACCCACCGGATCGCCCAACTCATCATAATGCAAATAATTGTACTCCGTGAAGCCGTCGTGCAAGTGCATTATATAGTCCCGGACCTCGAGTTGGGACTTTCCGACCGCGGCGGCGATTTGCGGGATGTCATCGCGGCCGTAGCGCGTTAGAGCGGCGAAGAATACGTGTTTTTCATCTGATGTCCAGATTGTGAGGCCGATTTGGGAGGTGTGGAGAGTGCCGTGGCGGTTAGAGCTGAGGGGGTCTTGGGCGTCGGCGAGAGTGGAGTTGAAGAGCTGGCGGTATTCGTCGCTGTAGGCGCCGCGGAGCTGGCGGGACTTTTTGTTGTACTCCCGGGTGGATATTCCGGAGGAAGAGCGGCGGCGCTTCCTGGATGTTTTTGGCGGAGGGTCCGGATTCTGCAACATGTTCCGTTCGTTCGCCTTGTTCGCTTCACGGGGCACTTGCTGGGTGTCGGTGGAACTAGAGATGCCTGTTTCTGTAGCGAACTCTTCTACGCCGCTTTCGGGGTCCATGGTGGGCAAACTGGAGCATTTCGATGCAGCGTGAAAGCTGTTAGTGTCTTCTAGTTGGAGATTTCAGAGGGAAACAATTGTTTCAAGAACTTCAGAGTTCCATGTCGAAGGTCAAGCAAAGAATGAACCAGCACCGCCACTTATATTTCCCCATGCACGTATCTTTCCTTCTGTGGCGCAAACTTCAACGTCAGATCAAGACCACCCCAGACACCTATCAACCTGTCGCACCGAATATCTCCCTAAATACTTCTTCCCGAACTCATTTTCTTTAGCTGCGCTCACTGGCTGCTCGGAACCTATTGGCAGCATGCGAACTGGCACCATCAACGCCCATGACCTTTGCCCGGTTACCGCGACAGCTCCGACTCTACGCACGATGCATGCCTCTACTCTTCTCCCGGCGGCATACCACAGCCATCTCCGACCAAACGGCAGGTCTGCTGGATGCATCCAAGATCCAGCTCAGACCCTACCAAGAAGACTGCATAACCGCCGTCCTGGACCACCTTAAGCAAGGGCACAAACGGCTGGGAATATCTCTGGCTACCGGAAGCGGGAAAACTGTTCGTGCTAGTATCCAGCATGTCTGGAGAGACTAACGGTTCTGCAGGTCATATTCACACAACTGATAGATCGCATCCCATCGACAGGCGACCGAACACGAACACTCATCCTCGCCCACCGCCAGGAACTAGTCGACCAGGCATACAAGCACTGCGCAAAAGCATACCCAAACAAGAGCATCGAAATCGAGCTAGGCAAATCCCGCGCCTCCGGCCTTGCCGACATAACCGTCGCCTCATTGCAGAGCATAACCTCCCGCGACCGGATCTTAAAATTCAACCCCTCACGCTTCAAACTAGTTCTCGTCGACGAAGCCCACCACATTGTGGCGCCGCGCTACCTGAATGTACTCAAACACTTCAACCTCCGCCATCTGGAAGTTGAATCGCCCGCCCTACTAGGTGTATCCGCGACATTCTCCCGCTCCGACGGCCTAAAACTCGGCTCCGTAATCGACCACATAGTCTACCACAAAGACTACATTGAGATGATAAACGACAAGTGGCTAGCCGAGGTGCTCTTCACCACCGTCGAGCTGCGTGCCGACCTCCGATCCCTCCCCACCACCTCAAGCGGGGACTTCGCAACCCCCGCCCTATCCCGCGCAATAAACACCCCAGCAAACAACGAAGCCACCGTCCACGCCTGGCTCACGCGCGCCTCCACCCGCCTCTCCACACTAGTCTTCTGCATCGATACCACCCACGTCCGCTCCCTCACCGCCGCCTTTAGGGCCCACAACCTCGACGCCCGCTACATAACCTCCTCCACCCCCGCCCCCGAGCGCGCCGCCTTACTCGCCGCCTTCCGCAACCGCGAGTTCCCGCTCCTCCTCAACTGCGCCATCTTCACCGAAGGCACCGACATCCCAGGCATAGACTGCATCCTCCTCGCCCGCCCCACGCGCTCCCGCAACCTTCTCACCCAAATGCTCGGCCGCGGCCTGCGCCTGCACCCAGAAAAACGCGACTGCCACGTCATAGACATGGTCGCTGCGCTCGCAACCGGCGTCGTCAGCGTGCCCACCCTCTTCGGCCTCGAGCCCAACCTCCGCCTCACCGCTGCCTCGCCTGCGCAACTCCAGGCACAGGTCGCGGAGGCGCAGGCCGCGGAGGCTCAGGCCGCGGAGGAGGCGCTGGACGGCCATCTCGCGTTCACGGACTACCCCTCCCTCTCCGCCCTCCTAGCGGACCGGCGCCCGGATCGCAAGCTCCGCAGTCTGAGTCCGCACGCCTGGGTCCAGGTCAACTCGTCGCGGTTCATCCTAACCACGCAGAGCGGGGACTATCTCTCCGTGAACCGCGACCCCTCCACCTCCGCCTCCACCTCCGCACCCATGTACCGCGTGTGCCACGTGCTCAAACTCCGGCCCCACGCCCCGGGCCCACATAAAGAGGCTCGCGTGCCCTATGCAAGGCCACATTTGATTGCGGACGCGCCTTCGCTGCAGGCTGCACTTGCGGCTGCGGATGCATATGCTCATGGGCGGTTTCCGAGGTATATACTTGACTGGCGGAGGCAGCGGCGTGGGAGGCCCGCGTCGGAGGCGCAGATGGCGTTGCTTGCGGGATTACTTAAGGCGGAGGAGGGGGTTAAGCTGAAGGGCTTGACGATGGGCGAGGCGGGGGATTTGATTACCAAACTTAAGTTTGGGGCGAAGGGGCTGGTGAAGAAGGCGGCGGTGGCGAGGAGGAAGGTGGAGAGGGGGAAGAAGATGGAGGGGAAGCTGGGGTTGGGGGGGGTTAGGGTTGGGCCATTGGCGGGGGAGGCAGGAGATTCAGGTACCGAGCTTGAGGCTGGGGCGGTGAAGTCGGGCGCTGTGGAGAGGAGGAAGGCTGGCAAGGCAGAGAAGGCGGCAGATACGACGAAGAGGAAGTTGGAGAGGGCGGTAGAGATGGCGAGGCAGGCGGCGCAGAGCGCGGCGATGGTGTCGGAGGAGGAGTGGTGGGCGCGCTTTCGCGTGGATGATAAGCTTAGGCAGTTTGAGCGAGGGGAGGTTCGTCTCCGGAGAGACGGGAGAGTGAGTGAGGAAGAGTATGATGAGGGTGAAGAACGCTTCATACCGGATGAAAAGAAATGAGGGAATAATTTAATGCACAAGACTCGTATCCGTTCTACCATTCATTGCCTGAGAATATCTGATGCAAGTTCAAGAAGCAAGGTACACCCCCGCCCCCACCGCTCATTCTATGGGAATGGAGTCTATCGCAGGCGCATTTTCCTTCAACGTCATGAAAAACAATGCCAGACCCCCCGTCAACCACCACACGCAAACAGACTGGGGACAACGGAATCAACACGCCCATCATCATTCCACACAAACGAGAAAATCTCAGCCCCATGAATAGCCAACATCTAAGCCCAGCGTTTGACGACAAAGTCACGTTTACGCCTTATCAGCGTCACCCGCAGGCGCGTCCTTCATCTCCTCGTCCTTAGACTCAGCCGCCTTCTTCGCTTCCTCCTCAGCGGCTTTCTTAGCATCCTCAGCAGCCTTCTTGCGCGCCGCCTCCTCATCAATCTTGCGCTGGCGCTCCTGGCGCTCCTCCTCCTGCTTCTCGAAGTAGCGCTGAACGACGGGGCCAGCAACGACGCGAATCTCCTCGATCTTGGAAATATAGACCGCCTTGAGGGCGTCCTCACCGTCCTCATAGAGCCAGTCCTAATTCCCGTTAGCTTCTGATACTCGCCGTAGGAAAGCGAACAACATACCTCCGTAGTCTCAAGCTTCTCGCGGATCTTGGCCTTCTCCTCATCGCTCACGAACTCGGCGTACCGGTCCTCGAGCTTGTCGCGTAGCTCGTAGATGTAGGACTCAAGCTCGTTCTTCTTGTCCTCCGTGTCGGCGACGAGCTTGTCTTCCATGAACATCGACTGTTCCTTCTCTATGGAGGCGAGCTTGGCCTCCTGATCCATGGACGCGGTGCCGGCGGACAGCGGGAGATCGCCCTTGCGGACCTGCTTCTTGACCTTGCGGGTCTTCGGCTTGTCGCCATTAGTGTCGGTATCCATAGCCTAGAAAAAATATGTTAGTATAGTCCGCTTAAAGACGAAAAGATCAAAAGCAAACACCGCCAGAGACGACTACGAGAGGCACATTTGTTCTGCAACACACCCAAAGCCTCTCCAAGGCCCTATCCACTTTGGCCCTTATCCGTTCACAGTACGATTCTTTACGTAAGTTTGTGCGAGACGGGGAGCTTACGTCAGGGTCCTTCTTGTCACCCTCCTTGGCTTCAGGGATGGGTTCCTCAATCTCCTGCTCCTCAACGTAGTAGCCCTGCTCGACGTTCAGGACGCCGTGAAGGTTCAACCGCGCCTTGAGCTTGCAGATCATAAAGTCATCCTTGGAGTCAGCCTTGACCCCCTTGACGGAAAAGCGACCAATCCACGGGTTCATTTTGCTCGGCAACAGCTCAGGCTTGGCGTACTTGGCCTCAAGGTCGAAAGGCTGCTTCCGGTAGAACGTGAGGATCTTGGTAGACGGCATCACATTGCCTTTGTTGAACACGGTCAAGCTGGTGTCCTCATCCGGGATATCAGGTGACTTCTCCCAGGTGAATTCGATGGGGTAGCTGACGACATCGTGGACGGAGAAGTCGCGGACACGGAAGGCGGGTGAGAGGATGGCGCAGCTGAAAGCACAGCCACGCGCGGCAGCCTCGTCCTGGTTGCAGGTGAAGGAGAGGGTTTTGCCAAAGAATTCCTGGATGGCAGACTTGAGCGACGGCACACGCGTAGAGCCACCAACCATCTCGACAGCGTCAATGTCCGCTGGCGTGAGCTTGGCCTCGGCGAGAGCTTGCTCGATGGGAACTGTGGCACGGTCCAGGAGCGGACGCACAAGCTCTTCGAGCTCCTCGCGCTTGAGGAACGAACGAACGTCGACATCGTTCATCAGCGACTCGATATTGAGAGGCGCCGACGCGTTGGCCGAAAGAACTTTCTTGAGCTTCTCGCAAGCAGCAAGAACGCGGAACCGAGCCTTGGGGTTCTCGTTGATGTCGATCTTGTACTTCTCCTTGAACTCCCGAGCGAAGTGGTCAACAAGAGCTTTGTCGAAGTTGCGCCCACCAAAGTGGCGGTCGCACGCAGTAGCCTTGACGGTCAGCTCACCCTTGCGGAGCTCGACAACCGTGCACGTGTAATTGCTGTGACCGATATCAACGAACACAACGCGGCGGGGCTTCTCCTCAGGACCGGGCAGCTCCGTCTTGGTGATACCGTAGCCGAGCGCAACGGCAGTAGTGTCGTTGATGAGACGAAGCAGCTTCAGGCCCGCGATCTCAGCAGCATCAAGCATGCCACGGCGCTGTGCATCGGTGTACCAGGCCGGAACGCTCACAACAATGTCTGACACTGGAGCCCTCAGCTCGGCAGCGGCAGTATCCTTGATGCGAGTGAAGTACATAGCCATGAGCTGAACAGCAGTAAACTGCTCCTTCTTGCCCAGGTACGACACCTCGACACCGACCTGGCCATTGATGTCGATAAGCGGCGCCGCGATGAAGTCCTGCTCGATCGCTATGTCCGGATCCTTGATAGAGCGGCCGGCTAACCGAGTCAAGAAACCAACGGTGTTCTTGAGATTGGAAATCTCTTGCGTCTTTGCAGCTTCGCCGATGTATCGACGTTTGGGTCCGAAACCCACGAGAGAACTGGTTTCGTGTTAGATGGAGGCGACAAAGTGGGAGGAACGCGATAACGTACGGAGTTGCACGGTTAGAAACCTCGTTGGTGATCTAGATGTATCTGTCAGCGTACTGCAACTTCAAAGTCAGAGTGGTGGTGGGGTAGCAAGAGGTAAAAGTCAAACATGGCGGGGCAACGGCGGGGTGAACGTGCGAGCCACGCCCCGCCCACATGAAGAAAACCTCGAGATACTTTGTGCGTAGGGACATCGGAGTGGGGGGGGGCTGTAGAACATACTACATCGACACCACGGTTCCTCGCGACCGCGATAACGGTGTTGAGGGAACCAAAGTCACAGCCAACGACTGTCGTCATGTTAACGCTCGGTGGGGGACGATGCTGTAAAGGTCGGTTCTTGCGTAGGGGTGACGGGGAGAGGCAACTGAGAGACCGAGAGTTGCGATAGTCGGGGTGTGGGTAATGTTGATGACGGCGAGAAATCGAGGGTGTGGTTGGGGTATGTGAAATGTGTAAATGCGAGTTTTGTACGGGGTGGTTGCCTTTAGATGTGTGGTGTCACTTCTTCCGGGCAGCGGGAGCGTCAAGGTTCTCTCCACTCTCTTCCTGAGGCTGTTTTTTCGATAAAATTCGCTGGACCACTAGAACGTTCGTCACATTTCCATTCCGCCCACACCTCTCGCTGGCCAATCAAGCGACCTACTGTCAAGACAACGTCGTGTTCCGCCAAGAAATATAGAAGTCGTTGCTTCTCTTTTCGCTCTTCTCTCGCCCAACCCTCGCTCAATCCTCACCCTTAACCCGGCGACGACTTTTTTCCCTTGCCCCTCGTCGCCTGTGCAACCGGTTGCCAAGCGTTAGAAAACTGCCCCACCAATAGCCCGCCTTCAAGAGTGGCTGTGTGTGCCAAGGTGGCGCAAAGAGTCCGCCTCGCTTGGGGTGAACTGACAAGGCGACAACAGAGACGACACATCGAGATCAACTGAACAGACGTGGAAGCATGGCATTGGTGTCGAAGCCCCAGTCTTTCCACCGATGTCCAAGTGCCCGTAAAGAGTGCTCCTTGAACTTACATGGGGACAAAAGCACAACATCGGACGTCATCTACGATGAGTTCCTGCTTCTCGCCTTCTCACCTTCCACGCCAGCCTAACACCCTATGCCTCTGTATTGAGGGCTGAAAACTCGACCTTCAAGCGTTGCTTCCACGGTTTAGACGTCTGTTCTTCTGAGTAAGGCACTTACATGGACTCCAGCTCCCGGAAATGACTCAAACCCGTCCGAAACTGTTATACGTATTTCCTATGAGTACTGGATACCATTTTCCCGCTCAAGGAGCATAGGGAAGGGACTGAGGTTTGTGCCAATGAAGCAGGCAGCCGTCACGGTGCTCATCGAATGGTTGATGCTCTTGGCGGTTCTACGTTGTAAGACGCAAGGCTGCGCTTCTACTGTACTTCAACATCGGTTGCTACCAGAGGCAAGGTTGAGATCTCCGGCTGCCTCTATACCCGCAGTTCTTGAGGTCCTCGATCGCCGTAGAAACTGCACGGATACGGAGTAGCAGAGAGTGATCAAATGGTGCCCGATTGAGGGCCGAGAAGCAACAGTAAAATCCGGTCCCCACCATCGTTTCTGGCAGACCTCCCATGTATTCTTCCTGCCCCACTTGAATAGATCCGGGTGTCCCGTTGGGCGAACGGGATTTACGTGACGAGATCCACTGGGATCGGGATAAATTCTCACCCTGGGTGAGTTTAGTCACTAGCCTGCCCAGAGTCTTGGTGAGCTCGAATTTGATAACTTGCCAATGATGGCATTACGAATGGATTAGAAAAATGAGTTGAGTATGTGGAGAGCAAAGGTAGACACAAGGGACACCAGCCCTCCGAGGTGAATTGAGAAGAGAAGCCGCAACTTCGGGAGTTGCGATCTGGCAAAAGCAAAGCGTCTGATGCAAAGATCTTATCTTATCATCTTATCTTATCGCATCAGTCTTGGTGCAAGTGCCGCCAACATCCTACACACTGTGACCCACACAACATTCATTCCTTGTTCCAAGTTGGCTGGCTTTCCTAAAATCAGTTATGTACCATGTAACAAATGGGTTGGAAAGGCAAAAGGTGAGGCGCGCCGCTCGATATGAGACAGCAACCTTGCTTGAGAAGTCCGCCTTGCCGCTGGCCGAAAGTGCCCGATCCCAGAAAAGAACGAGATGCCTCGTCAGACTTCCAGACTGTCTGGTATGTCTGGGGTCATCGCCAGGTGCGATCCTATTCCCATATGATGAATAGCATTAACACTGTTCAGTACAGTCACGCCGATATATCCGGTACAGAAAAAAATCTTCATTTAATCCTTACGACACCTTGCCACCCCACATCATTAGCGGTTAAAGTCCATATGACGGATTACTTCCTCCGATGTCCTCCAGACAAGGATCCGCAGCGGTGCAGGCGCGCGTAAGATTCTTGTTCGGTCCGTCCTCCCATCCATGAATCGCGTCGTAGTTCCGCTTATATGTCTGCCCGTCCCACTTCCACGCCTGGTAGTACATGTTGTTGAAGTACTTGATGTCCTCGACCAAGTTGCCGACCGGCATGACGATTTCGTACGGCTTGTCTTCGAGAACTGGCGCCGGTCCCGATGGCTTGTACACTGGCGGTCCGGGAATCGGATATGGTGTGATGTTGCGATACAAGTCGAAGTAGATACCCGGATCTCTTGGCTTGTATCCCCCTGGGAACTTGACTCCGGGTGGCTGAACCTTCCCGCTGCCTGTCACTTTGATGTTGAAGCAAGTAATGAAGTGCTAACAGCATCAGTCAGGCTCCTTGCTGGCATCGAACAATCGCTCACCTGCGCGCCCTTGGCTTTGGCCGCCGCATCATAATACCGACTGTCCTCCGTCGCAAAGTGGAGCGTAATGAGCTCATGACGAACGATGTAATTTCCCGGGATGATATCATGCGGAATCGTCGCCGACGTCACGTTGTCGTTAGCCGTAAGGACATTGGTGGCCCAGGTCACGTTGTCCGGCAGCAGGCCGAGCTCGCCAATCTTGAAGAACTCAATTTCGTTGACGTTGACGTTGGCAACATCTCCCGAGTACCGGCCCATGTACGTCATGATGGGTCCGTTGTGCGTTATTGGCCATGTCGACCAGCCGAAGGTGATGTTGCTCCCAGCTCGTGCGGGTGCTTGAGCGCCTGCCGGCACGTTGTGGGATCCGCAGGCGATGTCCGAACGGAGCACATTGTCGGGTGCATAGCGTGGGTGGTTGCTGTAGCTCTGTCCGAAGGAGATGCGCTTCGCCTTGATAGCAGCGTCTACGTGCCTACGTACGTTAGGGTCGTACCTGAGGTGAGTGAGCCGCTTACGGGTTAAATCCGGGCCATCTAACTAGTTTAGTGTCTTATGCAGCATCATATCATGAGGCTTACAGTTTGTTATCTACGCCGACCCATTTGATGTAGCCATGTGCAAACACCACGCTCGCAAAGTTGAGCAGACAAAGCACCAGTGGGAAGCCCATCATGGACCAAAAGATGCCTATTCGCAAATGCAAAACAACCAAACCCAAGTATTTCTTCACTCGCTGGCGAACGTTGACTTTTAACAGAGTTAGCTCGTTCCGACGGCAGCACCCGTCCTAAACTTCTCTCCGAACTGTTGATGAGGCGTGGAAGGCGTTTACGCGCTTCGTTCTCGTTAACGCTGCCGAGGTGCGATATATGAATTCCACGCTTGTGGCGTTTTTTCCCTTCGAAAACCCTCCACAACCCCAGGCTTCGTTCGCTTGAATTAGGCAATGACATGCAAGAAAGCAGGTCAAGCATAACGGCAGGCAGTGCTTGGCCATGCGCACGACATTCATTACACCCTTGGGACCTTCATGCAGGATCTCGGGTTTCCCGATCATCGTCCAGTCCGCTGCGTCTGTTAACGTTTGCTCCAATCACGATGTTTTGGGCCCAATATGGAAGGGAGCGGGCCCCGTGATGACGAGGGGTCGCTCGCTAGGCTCAATATCGGTCGATGAGCCTGTTGGTCCTCAGCCTTCCCCCATAGTCCGTGCCGTGGATCTTGCCGCGGGGGACCGAGCTTGGATATGCGTGGACCTCCCGAATGCGAGTTGAAACTTTTCCATTGCTGCAGGTACCAAAGCTAGATGGCGCAGACGTGGGCCCGAAGCTCCCGTGCCCTAATTGTTGCGGCTCTGGTTCTGTCCTTCCGCGATGTGGCACGAAGTCGAATATTGATCATCCTCTCTGCTGGAACAACAGCATCAAATACCGGTATCATCCGGAGGTACGCCTTGAGCCAAAATGCTTCTCTTCGGCTCTTTTTTCCTCTTCGGCATCTGCGCCAATGCCGCCACGATCCTGGATGTTATTCGGAGCGATCCCCAGCTTAGCAGTTTGGCTTCCATCATAGCGAAGACCGGAGGCGCGATCTCCAATCGAGGCAAGGCTCGTTCATGTCCCTGTGGATGTTGTTGACATGCCCCAAGACATCGAAGAACGCTTTAGCAGCACAAAAGCCGGCTACAGATTCCAATTCTTTGCTCCTAGCAATGAGGTAGGCCTGCATCGAAGATGCTTCTGTTCCCACTGACGGTTTGAGGCATTTGCGAGGATTCCAGAACAGTTGCTTTCAAATTTCTCGCTTCCTCAAAACTACCCGCTTCTTCTCTCCCTCCTCCGCGCGCATCTTGCCGAAGTGCCTGCTGCGCAGACGACAATTGCCGCTGGAGAATCCAACTCAGTCATACAATCAGTGGAGGGATATCCGCTCCATATCTCAGCTGCTAGCGGCGAGGCCTACGTCGAAGCCGGGTACTACCGGTCGCAAGTCAACCTCAGCGGTATAGCAGCCGAAAATGGGGTTGTTTACAAAATCAGCCGCTTCCTGGACCCTTATGCCTCGAGCTTCGGTATCGCATTGCGCAACGGTACCGGCAAAGCAACAGTACTGGACGCTTCACCGAAGGCAGAGGGCAAAACTATGACGGACCTCGTGCTCGCCGAGCCGCAGCTCTCAAATTGGACAGCTATCATTACCGAAGTCCTCTACGGCATCATGAAGCGACTGGGCGACCGCCGCGGTCCCGAGGGCGTTACGTGCACCACGCCACATCCGTTTGCTATTCTTCCGTCTAACACAGCATTTGACCTACTGCCGTCCAACTACACGAAGCTCCTGCGTGCACCGTTCAACTTTGCTCTGTCATCGCATCTCCTCGCTTGGAGCCTCACTGTTCCCACATGCGCCACATTCGAGGACATAATGACTGCTATCCGGACCGAGGGAGAGTTCAAAATCTTTTCGCACCGCGCGGATATCAACCTCACCATTTACGAACCCGTGAAGGGATCCGGCGAGTTGTTCGTTAACAACGCGAGGATAATGCTGGCGAACCGCTGCGCTGGAAACGGCTGCATCTGGATAGCGGATCGGCTCGTTGACCCCGTATTCGGAATGTTTTGAGGTTTTCCCGGCTGCCGGCGCCCTTATGATTACCGCAGTGGTTGTCCGACTCCGGACTTGTAGCCCGCGGACGCAAGTTGGCACTTCCTTGGGTGTTGGTGGCACTCAAAATCCGCAGGCAATCAAGGGATATGGATGAAGATTTGAGCCAAGCGCTTATATTGGACCGAGACCGGATTTTGGGCGAGGCGTTACGAAATAAATAGCAAGATGTCGTCTCATTTAACAGGGCTATCGCTGTCCGCTGTCTGCCCCGCACTTTCCCTTCTGGAATTTAGAGTGATCTGAAGCTTCAAGTCCTGCTGTCGATGGTTCTCCGGTATGAGTCCACTTTGCAACACGAGATGGCCTTCTAACAGCTGCCGAAGTGACGGCTGATCGAGAAGTGGCGGATATATGGAAATCTTCTACCCGCAATGGTGTCTGATATATCTACGCTTGTGCCATTGGAGGTGGACTGGATACTGAACGCGGTTCTGTCCTATACCCATCATGATGTTCCTCCAAATCGCTCTCGCCGCTGCGCTCGCAGGTCACAGCCTCGCGCTGTCCAACGCTCCGAACACAACCTCGCCCTCTCCAGCAGCCCCACGGACACACACGAGTACCGCCATCTCCTGGACATCTGTATCTCTCGCCACCGTCACAGTAACCCACTCAGCCACCCCACCCAAACCCACACCCCTCCCCAGCGACGCCTTCGCCTCCATGATGGCCGGCGCCTTCGCCGACATGCTCGGCAACCAACAACCAGAAAACGGGCAAGGAAAAGCCTCCCCCCAAATGGCCGCCCTCCCCCCCGGCGCCGCCGTTCTAGGTGGCCTAATGATGGGCGACCAAATGGGCGGTATGCCCCGCTGGGGACCCGGGTATCAGCAACGTGGGTCCGCCCGCAGATACTCACTCCAAGCTAATACCCCCAGCCCAACCCGCCGTGACAGCGAACTTCGCGGGCCGAGTCACCGGCGCCGCCGCGCCGGAGGTATACCAGTGCTACCAGTCGCACCTGGACTACAGCAGCATGTCCCGGTCGTACATCACCAACGCGTCCGGAACGCCGGTGATCGCGACCCGCACGCAATACACCTCCACCCTCTTCACCATGTACACAAACACGAGCATCCCCACCCTGCGCCTCTGCGACGGCATCCCGCGCGTCCTCGCCCCCACCGAAACACCCGTAACACTAACCTTCCCCTCCGCCACCGCCCTCAGCGTTGAAGAAATATTCCCCGGCCCTCGACCCACCTGCACCCTCGAAGACGCAAATTGTCCAGCCGCATACGCCGCCTACGACAGCAGCACATTCAGCTACCTCTCCAGCACGCTCTTCGCCTTCTTCGCGTCCAAGAAAAGCGGCACGCTCCCGAATTTCGCATTCCAAACCCTCGCCCCGCCCTGCACGCGCATCCGCTCCTGTCCCACCCCCGCGCCAACGGCTACATGCCGCCTTACCGCTCAGCGGGGCACGCTCTTCTACTGGCCCGCCCCCAGCTCGAATCTCTGCGGTGCTCCCGCAGCGCCGAGCACACACCACGGGCGCCCGAACCACGCCGTGTACAGCGGGACCACCCTCACCAGCCCCTCCGCGCTGCTAATCCTCCGCTCCCTCGGCGCTGAATCCGCGACCGTCCTCCCACCCCGCCCAACCCCCGCGAACAACGGCATGTACCGCCCGTACGACCCGTACTTCGCGCCGTGCGGCCGCCGGGTAAATGCGACGATGGTGCTCGCCCCGTCAGCGCTGAGTTCCCTGCGTCCAACCTTCTTCCCGACGTACATGGACCACGCGTACACGCGGTACGGATCGAGCCGCGCGCCGCATAGCTTCAATATCGGCGACCTACCGCCTGGCAGCGTAGGCTGGGAGGCATACGCCGCGGCTAAAGGGTGCAACACGCTGCTCAGTGACGACGTAGCCTGCCCGAAGACCATTGAGGCGGGATACAGGCCCTTGCTAGCAGTCCCGGGCGCGGCGGCGGGAGCGGGGATAGGGGGAGATTTTGGTGGGTGCGCGGTTGAGGGCGTGGGGGAGGTGATGTACGTCCCTATCACCGGCGGTAAGGTGGAGGGGCCGAGTACGACGCGGTATGAAGCTACGGTGACGGTGGGGCCGACGGTGAGTGCCGTTTTGCCGGCGCAGTGGGTTCGACTTGTGAGGGCGGTTGAGACGGGGGTGGCGTAGGGGGGAAGGGGGAGGCAGGTGGAGTTAGGAATGTATCCGTTGTGAACGCAAGGCTGGCCGTTATGCTATGCTAAGCAAGTGAACCACAGCCCCCTCCCATCCTCATTGCCATGTTGACCGGACGCCGGCTCCCAACACCCAGCACTCCAAACCAACACCCCAAAGCCAGCTGTGCACGAAAGAAGCCTCTCCTACCCCCAGTGCAATCAAGTATAAACACTCTCCGTTATGGAATTGACCTGCAACCCCTTTTCAGCCATCTCAGCCTCGCACAAGAAATCCATCGGCATCCAAACAAGATGCCCCTGAACCTTATCCAGCCGCTTCTTGACCTGCTCAGGCGACAAATCCTTGACGTAAAGATGGCCCTGCTTATGCTCCTTGTCCTTCTTCGGATTCGGCGTGAACTCCTCGTACTGCTCAAAGGTGCGAACTGCGACCATTAGCCCCCAACCCATTCCTCGTACGACAGAAAGGACTCACTCGAATCATCCGGGTCGGCGTGAAACAAGTCCCTAAACACCCCCGTATTCACCGTCGCGCTCTCAGTCCACATCCCCCAGACCTTATCCGCGAGCGGATCAGCAACAAGCTCATACTCCCGCCCCTCAAACACATCATTCCCGGCCATGCCCGGCGGTAGCCGATTATCATCCTCCTTGTCATTCAATTCCTGCGGCGGCAAGAGACCCAAATGCTCGCGCCACAGCAGGCGCCGCAGCGTCGCTGCGTGATACCCAGCCTGGAACGGCTGACCATCCATTGTGCTGTCCAACACGCGCGTATCCTCCATAACGACCGCAATCTCGCTATCATGAATCCCCAACTGACTCCGATCGTTGAGATTCGCACTGCCGCAGATGGCAATCCGATCGTCCGCAATGCACACCTTGGCATGAATATACAGCTCCTCCTGAAAGAAGTTTGCCAGCTCGCCCTCGGCGTCGTCCTTGTCCCATGGCTCCTTCGACACCTTCGGGGTGTTGAGCATTGCGTTCTTGGCGATGCTGTCCTCCGTCGACTTGGATTCGTTCAAGCCGGCGGACTCGCGATGCGCCTCGAAGCGCCGCTTTCTGTCCACAGCATGCTGCCGCGCCTCGTCGCCACTGTCTGTGTCCGAGGAGCTGGTTGACGAGGTGTCGTCGTGCACGCCAGTACCCATGATTTCCTCGGCTTCGGCCTGCTGTACCTCTTGGTACTTGATACCGGATTTCTCTTCCTGATCGCGCATGGCGGAGGTGGCATTGAGGCGGTCGTAGGAGCGGAGGTTGAAGAAAAATAGATAATCTTAGGGGTTAGTGCGGAACTTGACCCTTGGAAGGACGGTTACCATCTGGGTTCACGCCTTCGGCTTTTATTCGCTCCTTTATGGAATGCTCGCCTCGGAGGATGGACTTGTACTGATAGTCCATGATGGCCCTTATGGGTCAGCAAGATATTTCATTCACAGAGGGCACGTACCTCGTCCCAATGGCTGCATCTTCACGCAAGTCCCCTGCAAAGCCAGGAATGGCGGGAATCACGACGATGATCCTAAATTTGCGGCCTTCCTTCCCGGCACGTACGCATGCTTCGACGATTGCTTTGCCTATGAGGTTCTGGACAGGAGCCTGCTCCTCACCAGTAGCGGTAACTGACGGGTCAGTATGTGAGTAAAATATAAGATAGTAAACTTACTGAAAAACTGGTTCTCGATGTAGACATAATGCTGAGCGTTCTGGATAATCTGACAGTAGGCATTCTGGATACTATGCTCCGTCAAGATCCCACTGCTCCAGTCCGAGCTGCTGCGGACAACCTGGGCGTGGACTGTTCCCTGCTCGTGTAGCTCCTTCGTGCTCAGAGACGACAGCGGATGGTGTGTGTACCCACCAACCGGGAACTTGGGTCTCTGCACTCCAATCAGATCTTCATCTTCGCCACTCCGGCCCTCGAGCACGAGCCAGGGATATTCTTTGTCCCGCTTGTACTTGTCGCGCTTGCAGAAGTTCCACCGCAAGACAAAATGCTCCGCGAGATCGTACACACACGGCCCCATCATACCCATCGACACATCATGCCATGGCATGCGCCCGTACTCAGCCTTGCTCAGTTGGTTCGACCCCCAGTCATCGACACCGGCAAAGTCCAGAATACGATTGTTGTTAAAGTCCTGTCCGGGGAAGACCTCATGCTGGATGCCCGCAGGGTGTACGTCGGAAAGCGGATGCTGACGCTGGTCCCAGCGGCCAAAGCACAAATCCAGTCCGCCGAAAAAGGCGACCTCGTAGTCGATGAGCAGTAGCTTCTCGTGATGGGCCCAGTAAAAGGTCATATCACTCGCGTTCTCGAGAACATTATGATCCGGATGCCGCATGACGATGATGTTGCCGTGGCCCGGCTTGCCCTCTGGGCACAACGCCTGCAAGGCATGTTTCGTGTGCTGGCTGTTGCAAGTGAGCGCTGCCTCGACCTCGCGGTACACAATCACGTAGATCTTGACGCCAGCCTCAGCCTTGCGCTTGAGAACTTGATCTAGCCGCCACTCTTGGTTGAAGTATGGCGGACGCCGGAGAAACAATTCCGGGCTGAGCCACCAGTCCATGATGTAAATCGTCTCCTTTGCAGCCTCCAGCGCCACGGATACCGCCCAGAAGTAGTCCTGTCCATCGACATACCACTTTATGTTGTTGCCATCACGCTCGGGCGCAAACGATTCGAAACGGTGGCTCTCCGAAATGCGGCTTCGTTTTTCGTCTGTGGCTTTCTCATGCTCCTCGTCATGGCGGTGGTTAGGGTTCACGATGTTGGTGAACTTGCCCGCTTTATGCTTGAAGTGTGTAGCTTGAATCTTGAGGTCGTAGAGATGCGTATTCTTGAGCTTCTCTCGGAGGTGGGGAAAGGGACTCTGAACGCGCTCCTTGAAACTGCGATGTCCGCCGTGGGAGAAAGGATGCTCAATGTGCTCCTTGATGCCATGGTGCTCATGATGCTTCTCTTCCTCATGATGTTTCTCGTGCTCATGGTGATCATGAGCATGGTGAAGCTGAACTGCAGCCTGGTGCTGAGGAGCAACGTCGGAGCGTTCATGAGTCGCCATTGCTGCGAATCATGAGCTATCGGGTTGAAACTTAACAATGATATTGACAACTCGATGACTGGATGGCCAAAAGGGTAGCGAAAAAGCAGATGAACCAGTTTAAGACAATTGAAGAGACTTGCAGTGGATGTTAATGCGACTGCATCTTAGCTACCAAGCCATTGGTTGTACGGTAGTGAGTCGAGCTACCCCGCCGGATCAAGGTCCTTACTAGTAGCGCTTGCTCCTTCGGCACATACGTCATAGGGTGACCCCTCCGGCAGGGGCTGTTAGATTCTCGGAGTAGGGATGTACCGTACGGTACATATCGCATGATGCGGGGCCGACATGGATGGATCAAAGCCGGGGATAATGAAGCCGCATAAAATAAGAAAATAATATAAAATGGGAGCCGCAAAGCTACGATTGTACATACAATCACGGCAGACACGTACGGGTATATCACTTGTGGATCGCTTTCGCATTAACATCATCCTTGACAACCTCGAAACCCAACTCCCGTGGATATCGTAATTCATCATAGTGTTCCCTCAAGCAACAGATTTGGCGCAAGCTCCCAACAGTCCATCCCGCGCTTATAAAACATTGGGCCGTAAACAGCCTGGAAGGGGAATAAGGAATCCGACTTAACTACAATGGTACATCGACCAAGCCCGCGTCAAACTCTATCCCGTGCCTAAGAGGTAGAGTGATGTCGACCAAAGAAGCTTCTTACCCTCCCAGTTATGCCGCCGCCACTACCATGACCTCCATTTCCCTCAGGAAGAGAGGCTGTATCTCTGTCGGTATGCGTATCACTTGCTACCGAGGAGTCTGAAGTGGATGTAGCTGTGCTGGGGCCAGCATTCGACTCGCTCGTCGACGCGGCCTTGTTGCGCGCAGCTTCCCTCCCCTCTTCGATGCCCATGCGGCAATGAGGACATGTGTTGTGCTCGCAGAGCCATGCGCCGACACACTGCCCATGAAACCAATGCGTGCAGTACAGCTGCGTGACCTCCTCGCCAATCTTGACCTCGTCCATGCAGATACTGCACTCGCCGCGCCCTTGGTCGTCCAACATGCTGACATCCACCTTCTTCCTCGGCAACGATGCGATGGCGTCCTGGGATGCTGGGCCTGGCGCGTTATCACTACCATTTTGCTCCATCAGCTGCGTAAGAACACGGTCAAAGGCCTCTTGGCTGTACACTGCGTCACCATGCGTCTGGTTCAGCAAAACGTTGAGAAGTTGCGCGATTGGGTTGGCTGGCCGGTTCGCACCCGGTTGACCTGGCAAGCCAAAGCCGGGCGGGACGCGCAGCTGACCCGTCATGAAAGGAGGGGGGGGGGCAGCAAATTGTTGAAACAGCCTAGATATTGATTAGGAGTAGACTAAAGCGCTGAAGGGGACCTTACTGATGAAGCTCCTGAGGATCTGCAGGTGGCTGGCCTTGCGTTGGCGGCCCGTTACGGACACCGAAAGTTGTCGTATAGGTGAAGCGCCCGCCATGAGGTCCAATATGCCCTTCATTTCTTGTCAAGTTTGCACCACTAACCATCCCCAGCATGACGTTGCCGAGGGTCCCTATGAGACTGGCTGGATCATCTGCATTCGGATACTGCGGAGGCACGTTGCGGTCGGCGCGGGCTCCGCCAGGCTGGATGTAGGTTCCTGAGATGGAGTAGGAGTTTGGTCCCGTTGGTCGGATCCGAAAGCCGCTGTTCGGCACATCCTCCTCTGGATCTGGAGCATCATGTGTATGAGTGTGGAGGTGGTCATCGTCGTGAGCATGGTGGTGGTGGTCGTGAACATGGTGATGGAGGTCGTGGTGAAAGTCGTTGAAGAAGCGGTTCGGGTTGAAGTCGTCACCTTCGTCATCGGTAAACGCGTCCCGCGGGTCGTGCCCTTCATCGATCTATGGAACAGTATCAGTAACTGGTGATATTGCAACTAGCCTGGCGTGCTTCATCGCACTTAAGCCCAGGCTAGCCTTGCAGAGGGAAAGCAGTCATGACTTACGATTTCTATGAAATCTGACGTGCATCGAGGGCACTGGAGTCCGTGCTCGTCCCGATACCACTCATTCTCGCATCTGTGGCAAAACACCAACTCCCGGGCGGCTGGACGTTGGCTCATGTTGGCAGAAGTGGACTGCAGCGAGGCTACACCCAAGAACCGTGGAGTAGAATGCGGTTTGCCTCGCGGCAATGTGCGGTTCGGGGTGTGGCGCTAAACAGCGGTTTATGTTGTCTTTCGCGATGCGGGACTCCTTATCTCGAATTCAAAGGCAAGCTATGGAGCTTCTCGACAGCGATGTCATGCGGAGGAGATGGCGCAGCTGATTAGCGGGGTACAAAGCAGTGGAGCTGAAGGGTGTGCGAATGTGGAGTCGGAAGGGCGGTGTTCTAGAAGCGGGGAGGTGAGTGTGGGAGATGTGAATAACAATTAGGAGAGCAGTGGTGAAAGAGGCGATGAGTAGGAGAGATAGACTAGGCACACGGAGATTATTGAATCGTAGGAAGGCGAAGTTGATGGAAGTTCTTCTGGGTCTGGTCTGCTGGGCCTCAGGAACAATTAGTGACGTTTCCCCGTAGACCAGTTGGCGCCATGACTGTGACGCTTGGCCTTCCAGCATGCGAACCCCCACCACTCGGCTTTGTCAAACGGATCAACTCCCCAACGTCCCGACACCTTTACGCCCTGCACCGCCGCTTCGTGTCAGCCACGCTGCGTAGTTGACTGATAAGTCAGCAGCTTGAACCAACGTCCAAATGTCCTTCGAGTCCACCGACTTCACTGTAGAACCGAGACAGCATTCCTCACTCTGTACGGATGTACTTGCTGTGCAACAAATCTGCATCTGGTTATATCCAGCGGAACTCTCTTCATTGGCGACATATTCGTTTTCGGAAGCCCATGTAGCTTTACACTGCGGTCCCTCGTACTCCCCCAAAATCCATAGAAAAAGGTATGGATTCTACTACGTAGGCCAATAAATGCATGTCGGAAAATGTTCCATTATTGGAGCACACGCGCACTGTGGGCGTAGCTCACATCAAAGCAGCTCAAAGCTGTCGTGGCTGGGCCTCAGCCTGATCGGTTGAACAACTCTCGCAGTTTACCATCCCCTCCTCCTCCTCTTCCTCAGCCTGATCGGTTGCTTAACTCTCGCAGTTTTTCTTCCCCTCTTCCTCTGCCTCTTACATCTTCTCCTACTGTCATCGACCACGAGCCCTCAAGCTAGCATAACCATCATGAACGTCGCTGACCATATCATTCCTGTATCGAGCAGTGCAGCCGGCGTATCGGATTCTGATCATGAACTGACAGCCTTACCACCACGTGTTGGCGGGGCGGTCAGCGATACGCTGCCTTCCAGCACGATGCACGATGGAGAACGCCACCGGGAGACTGGCAGTGAACAGAGTGGCGAAGAATCAGCGAACGGTGTGGCCAGTGCATCAAACTCTCGACAGGATCCGGCAACCTTATCCCCAAGGCTCGGCGGAGCCCACAATAACGTAGCGCCTTTTGGCACACAGCAAGATGGAGAACACCGCCAGGAATCTGGCAGTGTGCAGAATAGCGAAGAATCAGCCAACGGTGTTAGCAGTGAACCAAACACTCAACGGGAGCCTACAGCCTCATCAGCACGTCCCGGCCGGCCTGACAACAATGCGGCGCCTTCTATGAAGGGCACCGCCCAGAGCCCGGCGGTGAGCAACGCGGCCAAGAATCGAGCGGCTCCGCTGGCCCGTCACAACCCCTCGAGGCGTCCGGCGCACCAACTGTCGCTACATCCAATTCAACAGTAGACTGGACTGGCTAGATCGTATTGGAGGTCTCTCCAGACCTTCGATTTAGGTTTCCAGTGGCCATATGCAAGACATGGCAGGTTTGTATTCCATCTTAATACGCTGTACACTGCTGATACGGTCAGGAAATGCACGGTCTCATCGTCAGGACCCTTAGCAACCATGAATCCAGGTAATCAAGACGGCCGTCGAGCGGGGAAAATATGACTTGGAGGCCGATGGTGGAAGCGTCATCTCTCCCAACCAGTGGCCTTCCACAGTTCGGCCGGGCTTGTCGGTAGCCTCCAGGTCGTGTCCCTCATCAAAGTCGCCACAGCCAGCTGCAACTCCACCTTCCAGGGTTCCCCCGTACCCTGCATCGTCCTTCCCATACCTCGATGGGGTTCGCTATCTGGCTAAAAACGGCATGCCGCACGTCAAACGCGTCTGCTGCAGAGACAAGCGCTTGCCCCACGCAGGAAGATTCACCTGCATCGACACACCTCGGGACGGCGGGTTCCCCAAACTCATTGTGAAGAAAAGTTTCAGCGAATTCACCAGCCAGGTTGAAGCCTCGAATTTCGTTGCGAGTCTTCGCCTGTCGCCGGAGCTGGCCCAAGATGTGCTGTGCCGCACCATCGTCGTCGAGGACCTTTCCGAGAGGGCCATTGAGGCTTTAGGTGCGGCATTTCACTTGAACCCCGAATTCCTCGCGGCGCATCTCCTCGGGAGCAACTGCTGCCCCTGTTCTTATGATGATTGGCGAACGCGGGAGATCTGGAAAACGATGACCATACCCAAGGACTACACTTCCCTGGATTGGATGAGGCCAGTTCAGCTTGCGCTTGATTTCAAGCAAAAGAACGCTCACAGGAACGATGTCAAGCCCAGCGACCAGTACCACAAATTCGTAGCATTTCTTGAATCATCAAGGAGTGGCGCACTAAGGACAAACATATTCCGCTTTGTCAACAAAATCCAATCTGTCGATTAATTTCGGCTTCCGGAGTACCCAAGAAAGGATCGTGGTCTATGGCACGAGAGGGCCACCTTATATCGCGGCAAAGTGGCGGAGTGTCCTTTTGGTAAGTTTTATCTGCCTTCACTTCCTATACTAACAGTACAGTGATCCTGCTCCTTGATCCGCTTCCAGCGGTTTCTCATCCTTCCGAAACCACTAACTTCTTTCGATACAAACTGCCCCGTAGACCACTTCCTCGCGATCTGGGCTTTGGTCTTGCTCTTGGCGGCAACCGGGCGAACCTCGAAGAGAAAGTTAGTCAATTGAAGTCCTATCTCGGCAAGACAACATCCACGTACGGCGACGTCACGATCGGTTCGAGGAGGAAGAGGCCGGGTTTTTTGCCATCTCTCGGTCCGATAGTTTGAGCATTCTTGTTTGGGTTATGCATTGCGATATCACCGGGGTTGCCCTGTACTACCAACGAGAGCTGGAACGTAACAAGTTCAAGATGCGGCAAATTTGGTGGGATTCCCGGTTTACAAAATTCCTGGCCAATGACAGCTTTTTGGACTTCCAGAGGCAAATTCATAGCATGCGGAGAGATGTTCTTTCGATTCAATACAAGCTCGATACGCTTCAGATCAACAGAGACGGCAGCGATGAAGATACTCAAACATTGATCAAGGCGACTCTCGTCTTGGTGGAAGACATTAACAACGATTAGGAGGCGACTGACGCGTACATTCAGAAGCAGAAAGCCAGAACCAGAACAAGAGAATAGAGCACCTAACGGTCTTTGGCTTCTTTCTCCTCATCTTCTCATGCCTGACAGGGCTTTTCAGCATGCAGATTTCAGAGTTCATGGAAGGCCAAATTTCAATTGGCTTTTTGTCACTGTTCTAGGAGCGACCATCCCAACGATAGTGGTGGCGGAGTATGTGATCCACTCTATTGGCATGACCAACCAATATTGACACTGTCTGGCGGAGAACATGTAGTTACTATCCATCCTATCGGTAATGGTGGGCACAATCGCACTTCAGAAGGGAGCCAGAGCAAAATGAATCGAACCCGATATTCAAGCCAGAAGGCCCCGGACGTGACTGTTGACAGTAGAGAGCTGTTGTACCGATGAAAATTGTAGATCTGAGGAGGGCTTTGCCTTGTCGTCTTATCATGCTGCTAAGTGGGCCTTAATTCACCAGATAAGAATACATACTGTCCTTTGCTTTACTACCCCCGAAAAATAGGCAGACGTTCTCTGCGATCAAAAGCGCAGTAGAGAATGAGTGGGTATCAATCTTGAAGCGCTGAATATGGTTGGGTGCCTTTGAGGCTCCTGCCGGATCGACGTCAGAAATCATGCTTCCGAGTGAGGCATCCTGGAGCCGCGCGTCAGAGCAAATATTGACGGTATGCCGGAGAAGGGGAAGTGGAACTTGAACTCGCCATAAGCACGAACTGAAACTTGGACTGATCGAAGCGGCCAGCTTGTAGACCCCGCGTTCCTCTTTGCTTTGCTGCTTTTACTTTAACGCATGCCGAGCTGTCGTCTCTGTCCGTCCAAAGAGGAGGCCAGCCGATTTTTGGGAGGAACTTGCACGTCATGTATATGCCGAAAATCCGATCACCAGGCTTCCAGGGCGTGAAGCGACACAGAACAATTTAAGAAATCAGAAGCGGGACTCCGAAAGCTGGTGGCCGCGCGGGTGGACAGGCGCGCGGCGTGAGCAATCGGCTGTGGCGTGTGGCTTGCATAATTCCCGATCGCTCTGAGGGATTGGCGTCTTCAACATCCGACGACCGCTTCGTCCTCCAACCACCTCCCTTAGTCGTCCCGGTGCTAACATGCAAAGATGCAGCCCCAAAGCCGCCGTACGGAGCTGGGAAAGCCGCTTGATTCTCACGATCCCCTTCCCCCAACTGACCGTCGCACCAGTGTGGTTGGACGGACGATTCGTCCTGCTGCTCGCCTACTTGTACGACGACGCTTCGTTTCCTCTTCGTCCCACGAGTCTTCGGCTGATCATTTCCTCCACCAGAGCAAGGGAGCCCGTCGACAGAATGCCTGCCAGTGCTGCCCTATCTCCCCCGCCTTCATGGAGAAGGCCCAAAAGGCCAAATGCTGCTCTTCCGCGCCGACGGTAGCAATCCCATCCGTAACGTTGTACGCCGGCCGTTTGAGTAAGCTTGAGATGGGTCAACTGCCCCATTCCCCTCGACTGCTGGCCACAACTCGATGGCGAGTGGCCGTGATGACCGCAACCGTAGAACCGGAACGCTCGTCGCCTCTGCCGCTTCTTATTCCTCCCATTCCAACTTTCCATTTGGAAGGGCAATAATCTTTGAACCCCAGTACTGGGAAACACCAGACTGCTATCTTCGTACTTGTGTCCTACAATGCCCTCCAAAGGCTCGGGGCCCGCCTTTCGTGCCGGTGTCTTAACCCCTTCAAAACCGCGGCTCTCGCTCCCCGTAGTCGCAATTCCCCTTTCACTCACCGGCATACATTGACGATGACGTCCCCGGGGCTCGAGCAGACGAAGATGCGCTTCTCCCCCATGACCCAGGATGACCATGCGGGTGTGCTCTGGATTGCGTCTCTCCTCGCCGGAATCTATGCCGTCCTCTCGCTTCTCGTCCGCACCTTCATCAAACGAAAATGCTTCGGAATCGACGACTGGATGTGCGCTGCCGCAACCGTATGCTGTTTCTTCGCCTTTGCCGTCTTTGCTGTCCGCCGTGTCCGCCGCTAATCGGAGGTTCAGGTTGTTGCGGTTGCGTCGCTGGCCGCCTTCTATGTCGCCCTCCATCAAGGCCTCGGGGAGTCCTCGAGTGTGCTGGACGCCACCCACCTGCGGGCGAGCAGTCAGGTCGGTCAAAAAGAGCTCGAAGAAACCCTCCACTCCGACCTCGCACTAACGCATCCTGGCTGTCTAGTCCCTCTTTGCCAGTCGCATAGCTTCCATTCTCAGTCTTTGTTTGTCGAAATGTTCCGTAGTGTGTCTCATTCGGCGCCTTTTCTCCGATGACATGCAACGCCATCGGCTTTTATGCGATGTAATGGGCCCTGGCATATTCTCGCCGTGCGTGAAGACTGACGCAACTTCAGATCAATCTTGGCATCATGGCGTTATGGGCTTGCTCCTCTATCGTCGCCCTATCAGTTCGATGCAGCCCGCAGGATCTTCTTCAGCCCCGCAGTGGCCGGTGCGAGGATCAAGTAGGCATCCAAGTCCTCAACTAACAGACCCACCACTAAGTTGTGGCAGTTGCTCCGGTGGCGGTTCATTGGTGTCTTTGACGCCGTGACCGAAGTGATGATTGTTATTCTGTCTTCCGGCCTCGTGTGGAGACTACAGATGCGCATGGGGCTGAAGCTCCGCGTCGTATTTGCCTTCGTCTTCAGGCTTCCGTGCGTCCCCAGCCGTCCCTGGAATCTCACCAGAAGGGAACCGCTAACAGTCAGTTCAGGCTGGTAGCCGTCGCCATCCTCCATATAATATACTTATCACGAACTCGCCCTCCCGCCGACATATCAATGCTCATCGTCCCCGCCCTCATCTGCGAACAAGCCGAACTAACATACTCGCTCATCTCCGCCACAATCCCCAACCTCAAAGGCTTCCTAATGTCCTTCGACACCTCCATGATGATGGACGTCTCCTTCAAAGTCCAATCCTCTGCCCAGTCCACCGCCCCGAGCGAGCGAGAGCGGGAGCGCGGACGCGAACCATACCGCATCGAATCAATCTCGAGCCGCGCGCCCCGCGCCCCCGACGCCGAGTCCCCGGACTTCTTCCTCGCCAGCCATCTGCGCCCCGACCCGCGGCGAAAAGGCGGGGCGCCGCGCTATGCTGCACGCTGGCCGGCAGACCCTGAGGTGCCCGCGCCTAGCGCGCAAGGCAAGTCGGGCCGCCGCGATGTGCGCTGGCGCGTCGGGGAGGCAATTACGTACCGCTAGATGCGGGTGCTGCACGCCGGCAATAGGGCCTGCATTTTCGCCGCATGGCGAAGCGAGATCTGCGGAGTTGCAATCAGATTGATTTGTCGACTTGTCACGACGATTTTGGATGGACGCAGCTCGTACGACATATTGACCCGTTTTTGGTTGCCGGTTGGACGGTTGACTGAAGAGTTACATCGCGCGCGCGATATCAGAGATACCCTCCACCATCAGAGACACACTCCACCCACCGCCGCCCATTTCACGGATCGCAAAACAGCACGCTCCCTCCCCTAACACCAGCAAGCGGATTCCCCACCCCCTCCGTTACGCATCCACCCTCGACCACAAATCCACAAGCGCGATAGAACCCCTCCGTCCCGTCCGCACACACAACCCCCACCGGCACCCCCTCCATCTTTGCCCTCTCAAACCCCCATTCAACCAGACTCCTCCCCACCCCCCGTCCCTGGAATCCTGGCTCAACCCCCAAAGTGTCCAACTCCCAACACTCCTCCCGGCCCTCAAACGCCCGTTCGAACCACGGGGCCGCACTCTTAAACGCCCGCACCGCCGCCGGATCCGCCGCCCGATTCGGCCACACCCATTCCACAACTGCAAGCAGCGCACGAACCAGCGGCTTCAACGCCCGGCCTACTTCGTCAGCTGCCGATCCGGCAGGATCGGCCTGGGCACTCACGTGGATCGGCCGGCCCGAGGACTTGCCCGGTGCGGCCGCGGCGCGTCCACACCGCGACGCCGACGGGGCGCTCGGACGCTTTCGCATCCGTGGATTCCTCCGACGCCGCGGTGCAGAGCAGAATGTCCGTTTGCCAATCGTAGCACGCGGGGCGCAGGCGGCGCTCCCAGTAGGTGTGCACGTCGGCGGGATAGGCTGCGCGGTGCGGGTGCAGGAAGCGGCCTGTTGCGTCTTCGTCCCAGAAGGCGCGGGTTAGGATTGCGGCGAGGGCGGGGAGGTCGGGGGCGGTGGCGGGGCGGATGGGCATGGCTGATGGCGGGAGGGTGGGGTTTGTTTGTGGTGTGGGGTTCAGCTTTGCAACGGCGCGGCCGCGGTGGGTGCGGTGGGGCTTGCGCGGTTTACTACGTTGTCAAATGTCACATTTTCCGTTGCGCTTTCTTCGTTGTGAGCTTGGCGGGCGCGTTACACCGCCAACATGCGGCGCAAGTGGGTGAGCACTGGCCGTGTTGGGGGCAGGGAGCGAGGGAACGCATGCATGCCACATCCCGAGTATCGGCTTAAGGCCGCATTGCGCCTACATACATATGTATTTGCTCTTCGGCTGTTTGGCGAGGCGGGCAAGGGATGCGCAGGCCGGTTGGCGAGGAGCGTCCTGTGGGCTTCTGGGCTGGGTGGGTGTGCGAGGGCCCGCCGGTCCTGTGGGTGGCCTTCGGCGATGCAGCGAGGCATGCGGCGTCGGGGAAGGGCGGTTGCACGGCTGGGGGATGGGGCGGCTTGGTGCTGGGGGGTAATTTACCAAGGGTGCGGCGGTTTGTGCCACAGTAGGTGCGGTGGCACGAGATCGGGGCGTTCGATTTGCTGGGGGGGGGGAGGGATGTGGGGACGCTGAAAGCAGATGCCCAGGCTGAACTTTACTATCTAGAGATATCACAATAGCAGGCGGCTTGAACTTGCAAAGCTGAATTATAGTTTTCTGAAGGATCAGAGCTGATATGGGCGATTTCCTGGTTTGTGGAGGGGTTTGAGGACGGCCGGTGCATAGCGGAGGACGTATATCATTCGTCAGCGAGGTGCAAAATGCAGATGCGACGTTCCACGACATATTAAGCCCCTCGTCTCTTGTGGGCGTTTGGCTGCTTTTCGCTGGGCCATTTTTTGTACGCCGCCAATACCCCGGGTGGGCTCGCATGGCATTCGCACTCGACGTGTTGGCCGGCGCCGCTTCCTTCTGACCTGTCACTCGCCTGTGCGGCCGTCACAAACGGCCAAACCAGGGCCCTGGGGGGAAAAGGTGGTGGGGAAGGCGAAGGGGGGTGGAGGGGGAGGTGTGGGATAATGTCCATTCCCCTTGCCTCTTGCTCCTCATCGGTCGACGTGGGGCTCTCGTAGCGGACGAACGCTTAAGAGGACAACCCCCTTTGTCGCCTGGGCTGGCGGGGAGACGGACGCTCGTTACACACTGCACACAATCTTTGATGTTTGCTGTCTGCTGCTGCGGCTATTAAACGTTGCTCGACACTTCGCCTTGCGCCCACATCCCCCCCCCCCCCCCCCCCCCCCCCCCCCCCCCCCGCCTCATCGACACCAGACTGCCGGCGCATGGCCCCCAATGCAAGCGCAATGGAGACGACAACACACGTCACCGGCGCTGACGCGGGGTCCGCCGCGGGCGACGACATTCAGGCTTACTCCGAGCGTTTCGGCATGAGTACGCCGGGCGATGATGTCAAGGCTTATTCCGAGCGCTTCGGCACCGCTGCCGATCGGATGGACATGTACCGCATGGGCAAGACGCAGAAGCTGAGGGTATGCGCAATGCCATTGCCAGAATTTCGGAATTGACGTTTCGTGTAGAGAAACTTCGGGTTCTTGTCCATCTTTGGCTTTTCCATGATTCTGTTGTCGACGTGGGAAACACAGCTGGGGTAAGTATGCTTCCCGAATGCAGGGGTGGAGCTGACATCCGATATCTGCAGGAGTGCAGTGAATGGTATCAATAACGGCGGCACTGCGGGGATGATCTATGTCTACATCGGTACCTTTATCGGATTCTCCGCCGTGATAGCGTCCATGGCGGAAATGGCCTCCATGTATGTTCCCTTTTCTCCTGATATCAGTAACTAATAGGCGACAGGGCACCTACAGCTGGCGGACAGTACCACTGGGTCAGCGAATTCAGTCCAAAGGAGTATCAGAAGTTCCTCAGCTACATGGTCGGCTGGCTGTCGGCACTCGGCTGGCAGACTGGCGCCGCATCGAGTGCCTTTCTTGCCGGCACCGAAATTCAAGCACTGATCGTACTCAACTACCCCACGACGTACCATATGAAACCATGGCACGGCTCGCTCATGGTCATCTGCCTGACGATAATCTGTGGCATCTTCAACACCTTCCTTGCCCGCAAGTTGCCGCTAGTCGAGGGAACAGTGCTAATCCTGCACGTCATCGGTTTCTTCGCCGTCATGATTCCGTTGTGGATCTTAGCTCCCCGGACCCCTGCCGAAGAGGTGTTTACGAGCTTCATGGATAACGGGTGGGGAAACCAGGGACTCTCGTGCCTTGTCGGCATTCTAACGCCAACGGTGGCCCTTATCGGTTCCGATGCAGCGACGCATATGTCGGAGGTAGGACGCTCCGAGGATTTCTGGCCGAGCTGACACGGTGTAGGAACTGCAGGACGCATCGTACACGTTGCCGAGAGCGATGATGGCGACCGCGGTGTTCAACGGGATCCTTGGCTTTCTGATGCTCATCACCTTCTGCTTTTGCCTTGGTGATGTAGACGCAGTCCGTGCCTCGCCCGCTGGGGCCTTGTACCCTTTCGTGCAGGTGTTTGCCGATGGCACGCAGTCGATTGGTGGCGCTACCGTCATGACATCGGTTCTCATCACGCTGTCGGTATTTTGCTGCATCACCAACATTGCCACGGCTTCGCGTCAGTTGTTTGCGTTCGCCCGAGACAACGGAATACCGTTTGCCAAAGTCTTTGCATACGTAAGTTAGCTTCGAGTTTTACATCTTTTGCTGACAGCCCAGGTGCCGCCGGGGTGGGATATTCCACTGAACGCCGTGATCCTAACCCTGGTATTCGTTTCAGCGCTGTCGCTCATAAACATAGGGTCAACGATCGCCTACAACACCATAACATCCCTGGGAGTCTGCGCACTAGTATCGTCCTACATGGTCTCCATCTCCTGCGTGACGCTGAAGCGATGGCGCGGCGAGCCTCTACTCAAGCGACGCTTCAGCCTCGGACAGTACGGAATGGCCATCAACGCGTTCTCGGTGCTGTTCCTGCTTCTCGTGTTCGTCATGTGCTTCTTCCCACCGGAACCAAACCCGCCCCCGTCAGTCATGAACTGGAGCATCATCATGTATGGCGCTGTTATGTTGTTTTCGCTTATCTACTACTACTTCAAGGGTCGGCATGTGTATGTGGGGCCGGTGAAATATGTTCGAAAAGACCAATAAGTAGAAGAATAAAGATCTGACTGCAGCCGCTCGTGATAAGATATCCCAATGCTGAGCAGGTGAGGTCGGTGATAATCCCGGAGTGACATTGATGATGATTACATAAGCTCCACTTGCCAACGGGAACCGGCAAGGCACCCTGGTCACGATGACGCCAGGCTGCGCAGCGAATCAATCAAAAGCGGCTCATTAGAAGCTCTGCCGGGGATGGCCTCTAAGCTGACATATGCCCCGCATGCCTCCCCTCATCCCCCTCTCCCCAACCTTCTTGCGCACTACAACATCTACGGCAACCCTCCGTCCGCTGCGCCGACAGTTTCTCACTCCTTGCACATATCCTACGCTCAACTTCGCACTTAGATTCTCCACCTCCCGTATCGCAAACATGGTCCAAGAATACCGCGTCAAGGACCTTAGCTCGCTCGACTTCAAGAACGGGCACAAGGAGCAGTATGAGCTTGAGGGGCTCGAAAAGGGCAAGGTGCTGCTCGTCAAGGTCAACGACCAAGTCCACGCCATGAGCGCCAATTGCACCCACTACGGCGCGCCGCTGAAGAATGGTGTCGTCAACAGCGCGGGGCGGATCACTTGCCCTTGGCACGGAGGTACGTGGGGTGCCGATGTGCGCAAACAGCCGCTGATGTGAGCAGCTTGCTTCAACATTGCGACGGGTGACGTGGAGGACGCGCCGGCCTTGGATCCATTGTCCAAGTACGAAGTGTTTGAGAAGGATGGTGCGGTGTACATCCGCGGCGATGAGGCTGTCATCAAGCAGAACAAGCGCAAGTTGAATCTCAAATGTGCGGCCAAGGGGCCGGAAAAGGTGGTTATTGTGGGAGGGTAAGCAGGTCGGTTTTTACTGCTACGGAACTGACACGGCACAGTGGGAGTGGTGGCCTCGGTGCCATGGAAGCGCTCCGCGGCGGTGGGTTCACTGGCGACATCACCGTCATCACGTCGGAAGGCTACCGGCCCATTGACCGCACCAAGTTGTCCAAGGCTCTTCTCACGGACATTGAGAAGCTGGCCTGGCGCCCGGAGGAATTCTACAAGGAAGCAGATATCGACCTGGTGGAGGATAAGGTCACGTCGATCGACTTTGCAGCGAAGAAGCTACAGACCGAGTCTGGTGAGACTTTCGACTACACCAAGCTGATCCTTGCTACGGGCGGCTCGCCGCGCTGGCTGCCGCTCGACGGCCTGAAGGGTGACCTCGAGAATGTGTTTGTACTGCGTACCCTGCCGCACGCTAAATCAATCATGGGCGCAATTGGTGAGAATGGCAAGAAGGTTGTCGTCGTCGGTAGTTCGTTCATCGGCATGGAGGTTGCCAACTGCCTGCAAGGCAAAGGCAATGACGTCGTAAGTCCACCACCGAATTAGGAACGTAAACTTACACCCCAGTCCGTCATCGGCATGGAGTCCGAACCCATGGAGCGCGTCATGGGCACCAAAATCGGCCGCATCTTCCGCGGTCTTCTCGAAAAAACTGGCGTCAAGTTCTACCTCAATGCTTCAGTGTCGCACGCCTCGCCCTCCTCCAACGATTCCTCCAAGGTCGGCGCCGTGCACCTCAAGGACGGCACTGTCCTCGAAGCCGACGTCGTCATCGAAGGCGTCGGTATCTCTCCTCAGACGTCATATCTGCAGGGCAACTCCAAAGTCGATCTCCTGAAAGACCAGTCTCTGTTGACGAACGAGGCATACGAAGTCAAGGGCCTGAAAGACGTGTACGCCATCGGCGACATCGCGACGTACCCATACCACGGCCCGGGCGGCAAGGGCAACCCAATCCGCATCGAGCACTGGAATGTTGCGCAGAACTCGGGCCGCAGCGTCGCACACGTCATCAACAACCCGGGATCCAAGCCCAAGCCGTTCATTCCTGTGTTCTGGTCTGCGCTGGGACAGCAGCTGCGGTACTGCGGAAACACAGTTGGGGGATACGACGATGTGGTCATCCAAGGCGACACGGAGAAGCCGGCGTTTGCCGCCTATTACACGCAGGGCGATGAAGTTGTCGCCGTTGCGACCATGGGCAAGGATCCGGTTATGGTGCAGTCGGCGGAGTTGATGCGCAGGGGCAAGATGCCGACCAAGCGCGAGCTTTTGGCGGGCGCGGATGTGCTGCAGATTGAACTTCCGGCTGAGATTGTTATCTAGAGCGTGTACTGGTAGTTGAGCGTGGGTTTCATGGGTTTGATAATCTTTAACCGACTTAGTTGTTTGTGGTGATCCGGTGCGCTAGGCTGATTGGCGGGGCTAACCCCGTATCCAGCCTTGCCAAGACCGAATTTGTGGAGCGGCGTTTGGACGCGATCCTGTCACGCCCGATGAAGCGCCATATGTGATGCCAAGTTTCATCCCGAGATGAAGCGATTACCGTGCTATCTTCGTGCCTTTTGATGATCGCCACGCCAGCAGGCTCAGGTACGACTTTACCCCGCCACCCTCTTTTCTCTTCTGTTCTTTGTCTCTCGCAACCCTTCACCCCGCACTCGTTGCCTTTGTACATCCGTACGGGTTTTCCGCCATGCTCTCATCACAAGGAACCTCCAACCTGGATGATTAGGTGAAATCTCTACCTTTACGAACGGATGCTATTTAAAGCTGGCCCAAGAAGACGGCTTGATATTGCAAGACGTGTCTTCGGTATCGCTTTGCTTGGATTCCGGTGAACGATGTCGGCCTCCTCGGCGCGGCGTACTATACTGACGCACTTAGCGCCGCCCATGACCCGGCAGCCGGTTGGGGTGCACCTGTTATCGCAGCTCAGACGCTATATTTTCGACTTGAAGTCATGGAGTTTTCGAGGCGGCATGCGAGAGCGAGTGGTTCGCAGAGGTGGATTTCAGCTCAAGGGTTGAGGTCGGCTTCGCTGCGCGAAAGCGGGGACTGACGAATTATCACGCTACTACGGTACGTCGTGGAAGCAACAACCTTACCTAGTCAGGCAGCCTGTTTCGTCAGATTTAGTGGCCGAAGCCGACTTCAGCTTCAACGCAGGCGTCAACTGTCTGCCACCCGTCACTGTATCACGACACCATCCAGTCTCAACCCCGCTCATTTCGGCACCACCACGACTCACCCACCGCCTAGAACTACAGTTTCGGCACAGACACCGAAACACCTCACCATAACCCCTTCCACATATATCACATCCCTACAAGGCGTATCACACGCCAACCCCTACCAGCCCCGCCTTCGGTCGGTGCGCGGCTCTAGTGGCGTCTCGGCCCATTGGCGCCAAATCGCGGCGCCCGCTAGCCCGCGTCTACCGTCTGCCGATAGGTCCTGTGGCCTGCAAGTCCCATAGCAAGGCTGTCCGCGAGGCCTCCCGGCGCGACTCAGGCGCGATCCTTCGATTCTGCGGCGGCGATGCCGAATGCGCTAGAATGCGGAAATGCGGGGGCGTGAGAAGTGGACGAGATGCCCGTGACCCGGGTATTGGTGCCAATCCTGCATGACGGTGGTGGTGCGTTGACGGGGTTTGCTCCGCGGGCGTATCCTAGCAAGGCTTGCTTGGGATGAGGAATAATTGGCCCTTGGTGCGGCAGAGGCGGGTTTGGGGCACACTGAACGGTGGAGGGAGCAAGACTCGGTCACTTATAACGGCGTCGAGGCTCCGACGCGTGTGGAGCGCGCTCGCTGCTTGCTGGTTTTGATATTCGGCTTCCCCTCCGACGACGTGAACAGGATTCCTCACGGCCTTGCCTACGCCTCGACACCGGCATCATGTCCTACGATGGCACAATCTTTGAACTCCCGCCCTCCGAACTGGCCAAAGCGCTCGCCTACGCCGCCCGGTATCCCGACTTCGACCCCACCTTCATACCGCCACGGCTGCTCAACCCGGAGTATGTCCCGCCAAACACGTTCCCGCGCTTCGAGGCCCTGGCATATGTCACCGCGGTGCTGACGACGGGATTCGTGCTCGCACGGCTGTGGATCCGCGGCAGGGTCAAGAAGCTGGTCTTCGGGCTGGATGACTGGCTTATTATTCCCGGGCAGCTGGCTACGTTGTGGTTGATTGCGACGATGGTTTTGCTGGGGAGGCTGGGCGGGTGTGGGTTGCATGTGTATGATGCGAGTTGGAAGCGCGTGCTTAAGACACAGGAGGTAAGAGGGGTTCGTTGAATTTGAGAGGAGGAAGGGGCTAATGAGACGCACAGCTTGAGTTCGTGGGCGTGATCGCCTACTTCAGTGCCGTGTGCCTCGTCCGCGCGAGCATCATCGCCTTTTACTACCGGCTCATTGGTGTCGCGGCACCGCGAACCCGCGTCTTCCTGCATATCACCTCTGTGGCCCTTACCCTCCAATTCATCGTCCAGGTATTCACCTTCGTTTTCGGCTGGCGCCCCATCCGGGGCGGATGGGACCTGCAAGCACGTCTCGACGGCGCGGTCCCGCGGTACAACCTTGCGCTCTCCATCTTCTTCATGAGCATCGTCTACCTTCTGATGGACATCTGGCTCCTGGTCCTGCCCATTCACACCGTCTTGCGCCTGCGTCTCCCGCTCGGCACCCGCGTCGGCGTATCTTCCGTTTTCCTGTTCGGCGCGTTTGCCTGCGTGGGTGCGGTGCTGAAGACGGCATATGTGTACCGTGTGTTTAACTCCTATGATCGCTTATGGACGAGTATTGGGTTCATGTACGGCGCGCTGGTGGAGCTGGGGTTTGGTGTTGTCAGTGCGTGCCTGCCGGCCATGCACCACATCGTTCTCAAGCGCGCGCCCCGCATGCTGGGGGATGTATTCGGGAAGAGCAGGGTGAGCATGTGGTTCGGCACGGGGAGCCGATCGGCGAGTGCGGGAAAGCCGGCAGATGTCGAGGCCGGAGGGGAGCAGGTGCGACCGCCGGGCATTACGGCGCCGCCGCAGTCGCGAGTCGGGAGTGGGGCGGGGCGGTCGGTGAGGGAGTCGCTGCGGTCCTTGAAGTCGCTGAGAGGCGGGAGGGCGGTGGGGCCGAACTCTTTTGATGCAATGGAGTTTGCGGAGTTGGAGGAGGAGCCGAGGGGGGACAAGAGGGAGGATGAGATTTGGTTACGGAAGGGGTAGGGGGTTGTGGGTTTTGGCGTTTGGGTAGATGGGTGGGGTTGGAGTTTGGGCGTTTGGGGGGTTTGGATTTGGGATGAAAAGTATGGGGATGATGATTTTGGGAACGAAGTGCGAGGGATGTGGGAGTAGGACTGATCTGGCGTTCGGAATATTACGAACGAAGGGCGTCCGTCCAGTACGCGTTCAATGACCATGTACTCCACGTTGGGGTTGGACTTGAAGCAACAGCTAACGATGTTGAGCACCACCGATGAGGTGCTGCGATGAATTAGCTGAAATCAGACCGCCTAGTTCTAACCGCTAGTAGCAGCAAATAAGTTGCCTCTTGATTTATACTTTGGTGGTGTCTGGCATCGTACTCAATGGACTTGCTCTAATCAACCGCAGTCCGAGGTGGCCGTGATTGGTTTTTTGCTCCCTGATCGGGGTTGACTGCCGTCGGCTTCGCTTCCTTCGGCTTCAGCTGCATATTGAGAGGTTCCGGAGACGGGACTGCCGAGTCATGGGGTGGTGATCCAGTAGAAGCGTATCTGAGTGAGATGATGAGTCTTGAGCTCTCTACTAATGGCTCCACGCTTTTATGGGCGTGTGGCTGCGCTCTGATGTAGACATGAGGCAGGAGCACTGTTATGTTAGACAGGAACAGGAGGAAAATGATGTAATGTGCGCATGATGGGAGGAAGGACCATAGGAGGATACTTGGCATCGTATATCCAGTCTCGAGCACGTCTTGACTCTCGTCTTCTTCTCGTCTTTTATCAACTCTTCACTTCAGTCCGGTTGCCTTTTGCATGTGGCAAGCCTATGTTTCCATGATGTTCCGCAGGGTCCAGTGGTGAAGAGTCGGTGGCAGTCCCCAGGAAGAAGGTGTGTAGCTGGATCAGGTCAATATCATGGAAGGCGTTTAACGACAGTGAAATCGATGGATGAGACTGATAGCAGCACTAGAGCAACGACGACACGCCAAGATTCCACGCGGCCTGGATACGTGACTTGCTCGAAATGACATCATCAGCAGCACCATCACTCCATGAACATATCGCTACATACGCGTCGCCTCACGTCGTCGCCGCCGCTTTCTCAGGCCCCTGGAACAAGGGGGCAAGCACCGCCGGCGCAGGCCGCTTATTCCGCTGCGAGGAGCCCAACTGTGAGCCCACAGTCACACGCCAGCGGCCCGCCTTCGCGTCCCACGACAGCAAGGGCGATTGGCTAAGTATCATAGCCCACAGGCGACGCATGAACCGGGATGTGATGACATGTCCACGCGTAATGCCCGGTACCTTCTTCTGGATCCGGATAATCCCCAGCTCGTCCATCAGCACGTCCTCCATCCCTCGCTGGACGGCCTCGGGGTTCGCGAGCCACAGGTCTGGCATGCGGAAGTAGCCCCTGCTGTTGCTGCCGCCGGTCAGGGCGAGGAGTTTTTCCTCCTTGGTGCCTGTCGTTGGGAGTTGATTTGCGCGGAGAAGTGTATCGAGGTACTGCGTGCCGACGCCGACGGTGAGCAGCTTCTCGACGTCGTAGTTCGTCAGGCTCGCGGGCTTACCGCCGCCGGGCCGTGCGCGTAGCTCGGGTACTCCTTCCCAGGGAATCGTCCCTTCGACCAGCCCGCGCAGCCGCTGGACCTCGTGCTCCGGCAGCGGAGGGAGGAGCCGGTTCAGCAGGTCGGTGAATTTGGCGTGCACGATGTTACGCACGCGGCAGCGCGGTGTGGGGCGCGACCAGTTGTTCGTCGCGGGGATGAGGACTTCGGTTCTTCGCACTTTGCCGCGGACCAGGTCTGGTGGGGGGTTGTTGACGTGCCAGTCGGCTAGGGCCTTGAGCCGGGCGTAGCGCGGCGAGATGTCGAATTCGAGGTTGTTGGGGTGGGTGGATGGGACCTGCGAGTAGACGGCGGCGGATATGCTGGTGTCTGGGACTTTGTCTGAGACGCGCAGAGCAGCGAGGGCGGCTTCGAGGGTGGAGGAGTTTGCGGGCGCGTCGTCGGGTTGGAGGAGGGGAGTCATGAGGGCGCGGCTGCGGGGCCCGATGCGCCCGTAGGCGCGGTACAGAATCTTCAGCAGGGACCGCCGCTCGCCGGCGTTGGCGCGCTGTAGTACACGCAGGCTCTTGTAGCACTTCCGGACGTGCTCATCGAGGGCCGTCCGGGAGGATTCGGTGTAGGGGGACGAGTGGAAGGCATTGTAGAGGCGTAGCTTGTCGCGGCCGCTGTGCTTGCGGAAGCGCTTGACTATCAGGTTTCTGGTCTCGTTCCGTGCTACTGAGTCTGGGAGATAGCTGGCTTCACGTAGCAGGCTCCGGAAGACCGAGGTGAAGATCTGGCGGTACTCGGTGCGGGAAGTGATGGTGAGCGGCATTGGGGAGATGCATAGGGATGCATATGATATGGGATGGAAGTGGTGGAAAGTGATGGGCAGTGGGGGTTCGTGGGGTTGAACACGCCAAGGCTGGGATAATCTCACGCGTTCCCTTACTACTCTCGTTGGCCGTGTTGAACTCTACGCGAATCCGCCCCATCGCACTGCCGCCAACCTCCCCCTACTCCACCAAGGACCACCACCACACACCAAACGGCCGCTATAACGTGCGAATCATCGCTACCCTCGCGCGACAAGTTATCGCGCCGTCGAGATCGCGCTGCAACACCTCGGTCCTCGAACCCCACATACAGCAAACAGCCGAAGGCGCGTCGAATGCGCAATCCGTGACCCATTCGCACGCCGTCTCAACAACCCCCACGCACACCCGCAACGCGACACCAATGTCGGCCGTGATCGACAATAGCATGCAAATACCCCCGCCGCCATTTTCGCGCACTAGCAGCAATAATTCGAACATCGAGCGCATGCAAACCCCGACGAACATGCAGATGCACAGCTTTGACGGGCGCGCGCCCTCGTTTTCGAGCCAGCCGGGTCAGGTCATGTACGCTCAGCCGCAGCAGCAGCAGCAACAACAGCAACAACAGCAACAACAGCAGATGAACTACCGCTACGACGTCAACGGCCAGGTGCCGCACCCCATGAGCCAGAGCCCGCAGATCTACACCGCGCTTTACTCCGGCGTCTCGGTCTACGAGATGGAGGTCAACGGCATCGCAGTCATGCGCCGGCGCTCTGACTCCTGGCTCAACGCAACACAGATTCTCAAGGTCGCAGGTGTGGACAAGGGGAAGCGAACCAAGGTGCTGGAGAAAGAGATTCTGACGGGCGAGCACGAAAAGGTGCAAGGCGGTTACGGCAAGTACCAAGGGACGTGGATCAACTACCGCCGCGGCCGCGAATTCTGCCGCCAGTACGGCGTCGAGGAAATCCTCCGGCCACTTCTGGACTACGACATGAGTGCCGACGGCAGCGGCCAGCCGGGCCACGGCGTCGACACCCCGACGAAGGAGCAAGCCATGGCCGCAAATCGCAAACGCTTCTACACCCAGACCCTCGACGGCCGGCCAAACCAGGGCTCGGCCGGGACGTTTTTCTCCAACATCTCGTCGACTGCGTCCAACGCCCTCGCCGCAATGAATAAAGCCGCGCGCCTCAACTCCCCCGCACCCCGCCCTAGCAGCGCCCAGCGCCGCATGCCCGGCCCCCCGCGCTCGAGCCAGCAGTCCCTCATGGGCACGCAGGAGTCCTTCCAGAGCATGACGAGCATGGCATCGGAGCGTAGCTTCGGCGGGGCCAGCGACGCGGGGTACGCGGTGAGCGGGCTGGTGGACGAGGCGGCTGAGCCGCCGCGCAAGCGGCTGCGGCAGGGCAGTCCCGGTGGATCTTTCTCGCAGGTGAACGGTATGGACGGGCGCGACGGGACGCCGACCGAGGCCGCAGACTCGTTTATCTACCATCAGGCGGCGCATTACCAGCATTTGGCGACGGCGGATGGCGAGGTGCCGAGTGCGTTGCCGCCGCTGCCACATCCGGGGGATAAGCGCACGGAGGAGAAGCAGGCGCTTATTCTGGATTTGTTTTCGGATATCGCGCGGACGGATTATTCGACCCATGCTGCTATCCTGCAGCTCTCTGGTGCGGAGCTGGATATCCCGCTCGACCAGTCTGCGAACACGGCGCTGCACTGGGCGGCGACGCTCGCGCGCGTGCCGCTGATGCGGCTGCTTATTTCCAAGGGCGCGAGCATCTTCCGCGGTAACATCGCGGGCGAAACACCGCTCATGTCCGCCGTGACGGTCAACAACAACCTCGACCACAGCTGTTTCCCGGAACTCCTCGAGATCCTAGCACCACTGATCGAAGTGCGCGACGCCAAGGGCCGGACCATCCTGCACCACATCGCCGTAGCCTGCGGGATCAAGGGCCGCGCCGCCTCGTCGAAATACTACCTGGAAGCCCTCCTCGAGTTCCTCGTCCGCAGCAACAGCGCGCCTTCGTCGCAGATCGCGGGCGGAGCTGGCAGCGACAGCGCGATGGCGAAGCCGATTGGCTTGATGCGGTTCATGAGCGAGATGGTGAACGCGCGCGACATGGCGGGCAACACGGCGCTGAACCTGGTGGCGCGGATCGGGAACCGGAGTATCATACAGCAGCTGCTGGAAGTTCAGGCCGACCCAAACATACCGAATTATAAGGGACTGCGGCCGGTGGATTTTGGCGTCGGGGGCGAGGCGGAGAATGAAGGGAATCGGGGGGCGGTGCATGTGGATAGTCCTGGGAGGCAAAGGACGGCGAGTAAGGTTGAGGAGACGAGTCGCGAGATGGTGCCTTGTGGGTTTGCCCCTTACCTATTTGCTATATACACGATGCTAACGCAAGCAGCTCTTACGTCATCACTTACCGAGACGCACTCGCAATTCAGCGCCGAAATGCGTCTTATCCAAGACCGCATCGACGGGCACACGCACCAGATCCGCGAGCTATCAGCACAGCAAAAGGCCCTGTCGCAACAAGTCGAAAAACTCCAATCCCAGCTCCGGCGGCGCTCGGAGCGCAAACAGAAGCTCGCCAACCTGCGCCGCGCAATCGGCGAAATGAGCGAGCGCGCGCGTCCATCCCCCGGTCCGCCATTGCGCATCGGCGATGCGGACGCCGAGTTCGCGGCCCCGGAGGAGGGCGCGCAGAACCCGGCGCAGCTCCAAGCGTGGGTGTTTGGGTACAATGCGCTGAACTCGCGGCTCGCGGCGCATTTGACCACGTTAAGGGCGAGGGATAGCGAGTTGGAGGGGAAGTATCGCAAGGTTATTGCGTTGTGTACGGGGGTGCCGGAGGAGCATGTTGATGGGGTTATTTGGCAGCTTGTTTTGGCGGTGGAGAGTGAGGGGGAGCATGATGTTGGTAGGGTGAGGGAGTTTTTGAGGAGGGTGGAGGGGGTTGTGTGAGTGTGGTTTGGGGGATGGGAGGGGGGTGTGGTGTGCAAAGACGTCGGTATGATGTGTGTTTACTTTGACAAAAATAGCGATGATGCGTGGGGTGTTTCCCTGGGCTTGTGTTTTCGAACGGAACTGCTTGCATTGCATGCCATTGAAGTTCGTGGTGCTTGCGCCACGATACTGTCCCACGATACTGTCCCACGAACCCCGACGACCGCTTGGCTGCACTCGCCATGCCTCGCCATGCCATGCACGCCGACTCAGGGCAGGCAGGCAGCGACGACGCACGGCGTAGCCCGACACTGCAGATTGGACCGGTGTGCCGTATCGCGGTGCAGTGCCCAGGCGGGCAAATGGCCGAACCGGGTCCGCAGGCCGGCGACCTCAAACACGGATAACGGAGAAGGCTGAAAAAATCCCGGTTACAGTTTCCTTGAAAGGTCGACGGGGAGGGAGGATCTCGAGGGTAGGTACCGGGCGGGTATCGACGGCGTCAGTATCTTCTATATACTAAGTGTACTGTGTGGGAAAGAAAGCGGCAGGCCAGCCGAACGGGAGCAAGCGACCATGTGGACTACGATGAGGACGTTGGGGTAAGCTCACGCTCCCGCTCCCCCGCGCACGAGCACCCGCGGATCGTCGCGCGCATCCGCGCCCCGGAGTGGCGCCATTGGTCTGGAACGCGAGGATTGAGGGAGTGTGGCAGTGTTAGAGCCCCGCTAAGCCTCCGGGGCCTCATACTACAGTAGCACCAGACATACGATAAACGCACCTCAACTTTGCATCTCTCATCGTTACCCTTTGCATCTCTCATCGTTACCCTTTGCTACGAATTCATCGCCATCCTTCATGTCGGAAGAGCTTACAGAGCGGATTGTGGAACTCGCTGAGTGGTGCTTTTGGGCTTTATCACACGGCAGACGCGAAAGTATACTTTGAGAAGAAGCAACCGTACGACTATGTGCTCGAGATGGAGCAAATATTCACGGTGCTCGTCGATTTCACGCTTGCGCTTGAAGATTTGCAAGAGCCTACTTTGAATTTCTACATTGCTCGCCTTACCAATTGTGTGAGGCATACCGCGAACCTTTATACTTGTACCGTGGATCTGGCCAAACGCCGTTCATGTACCTTGGGCGAGCTGGGGATATGGAAGAGACTGGGTGCTAGGCCTTCGTTCGAAGTTTTCTTACTTAAGGTACGTATGCCCTTCTGATTGAGAGTCTAGCTCAGAACTGCTATGCGCTTGCTTACAAAATACGCGGCGCGGTAAACTCCCGCCAGAAGCAACCATACGATTTTGTGCTCAAGATCGAGGAAATACTCAAGATGCTGTCCGACTTCGTGGACCCCCCCTGAATTCTGTCCCCGCCTGCTGGATCGGCTCTTACGTCCCGTCAAAGCCATTCGCACCGTGCGAGTAACTCGCGAATGGAATGAAGATTCGCGAGAGGCTCGGAAGACTTTCGCTCCGCACGTCACTGAATGTATAAAGAAGGCGGAGGGGCTTCATACTTATACGGTGGATCCCGCCACACGCGGTTCGTGTACGCTCGACGAGACGTGTATATGGTTGCCGATGGTTGGCAAGCTTACCAGCCCTCTTCCTGATCTCGAGGTATACCTATTTCATTAAGAAAGATGGGCACATGGCTAATACCTACGGTATGTTGTAGGCGTTCGCCGAAAGACCTGGGTTTCCCCCGCTCCCTTCGTGGCGTACCTTCGGAGCGTTGTATGATGGTTCTAAACTCTTGCATCGTGGCGCAAGGGCCAGAATGGCTAGTTCTAGAAGGAGCCTACCTTGACATGGTAGGCGGTAGGCACCAGTGGGCCTTGGGGAAGTATTGTTGGGGATAGCAGCAGGAGGTGCTGGGTATGGTTTGTACTTGTGCCCGCGGGCCCCGGGACTCTCTGAGTTCCGCGTCTTAAGACTCGCAGGAGCTCAAGGACCCGCAAGATCCTACCTGGAAGATTTTCGCTCCGCGCCTCACCGGGTGTGTAACGAGCGCTGCATGGCTTCATACGTTTACCACAGATCTGGCTAAACTCATTTCATGTTCGAACTACGAGTTGCGGGCATGGCACGCGATAGCTGCTGGGTTTCAACCTTGGCTTAATGATCTCGAGGTATACCTATTCAATTGAGAAATCTGGGGTGAATATGTAGCTAATTGCTACGGTATATGTTATAGGAAGCCCTTCGCCCTCGGTACCCTTCGCACCCTTAGGCAAAGGGCTACGGGTAGTTCTAGGTGAAAGGGTCGCCGCGCTCGGTCCCGTTGCGCATGGCATGGGAATCTTCACGCTGCTTGCGTGGCTTGGTCCTGTTTATTCGCCTCTTATGATGCTGAGGAGAGACTCGTGCACAAATAGAGGGTAGGAGGAGTTATCTCCTTTCTGTATGCCGTTGTGCACTCCGTACCGTAGTACTGGTCGTTCCTGTGCAACCTCACCGCAGAACCCCGCAGCTCAGCCTCATGACATCACCAAACGTACCGTGCGATAAAACCCACCTCCACGATAGATTCTCATCTTCACACTTTACCCACCGTACTACCGTACGCACCCATCGCTATCATGCCGGAAGAGCTTTCGGACCAGATTACTGACCTCTATAAATCGTGCAATGCGATATATCGCACGATTATTTACCGGGAAAATGAGAAAGAAAGAAAACCGTACGACTTCGTGCTCCAGACCGAGGAATTATTCACAATGCTCTCCGATTCGATGACTTGGCTTGAGGATTCGCAAGAGCCTACTCGGACGCGTTATACTGAGGCCCTTGGTGATTGTATAGAATACGCTGCGGATTTGCATACTTGTTCCGCAGATCTGGCAAAGCGCCGTTCAATGCACGCTCGACGAGGTGGAGGCATACCGGATGAAGGCTCGGACGGTTTACGCTTGTCTTCATAATCTCGAGGTATGCATATTGAATTGAGAAATAGGGGTAAATAGCTAATTCCTACGGTATATAATAGTACCGTCCGGACCATTCGCACTCTGGGACGAAGTATAGGTGAAAAGGTTGCTGTACCCGCTCCCTACTGCGCATGGGAATCTTTGCGCTTGCGTAGCTGGGTTCTCTTTGCTGGTATTCTGAGCAGAGAAGAAGACTCGTGCACAGGTAGAGAGTGGGAGGAGCTATGGTTCTTTTATATACGGTAGCACTAGTAGAACAATTCCCCGCGGTCACCTTACCCCGCAGCCGAGCCTCATGCATCACCTGACGTACCGTGTGATAAAATCCACCTCCACGATAGATTCTCATCGCTACACTTTACCTCCGTAGTCATGTCTCTGCTTTCCAACGAGGTACGCAAAGGCTCAAGGCGATGCGAAAAAAGATATGTCCTGCCCCATAAAGTCATGGCTGTCTCTGGCCAGGGCTTTCGCTGAGTAAGAAGCAGAGACTATCACGGTGGTGACCTGACTTTCTCCGCATAGCCTTCGATCTGGAGGGGATGCCACAACTTCTCCCCCCCCCCCCCAAGCCCTCAATCCTCCGCATCAGCCCTGGCCGCCGCACTGGCGCGCGTGCTAATTATCCAAGAGATCCTTCAAAACGCCACCTCAGCACGGCCCTCGCAGTCCGGAGCCGTTTCACCAAAGTGGGGGAAGGGCCCGGCGGTGCAACCGTAGGAGCTCCTAGGGGCATGCGGTTGACGTCGTGAGGAATGTGGGGGTCCCCTAGAACTAGAACTAGAACTAGGCGTTATTCCAGATTCATATGCCTGAGTTTGCTGGAGATCGGGCAGAGAGAAGAAAGAGGCCGAGGTTACGGGTTTATCAGGCTGCCTCTACGCAGTACGGTGCTGTACGCCATGACTCTCCACACTGCGTCGAGTTTGCCAGTTTGGGGTGTGCGTTTGTGTGGCTGATATGCAGGGCTTATGGTGGACAGGGAACTATGCGCAAACTCGTGGCGGCACAGCAATGCAGCAGCAGGAGGAGGGGGAGGAGGAGAAGAGGTGGAGGAAGCAGCAGTGGAGAATTGCAATCCAAAAGGACAGCAACATGGACCGAGACACCACGAGGGCGTGGTATCGATCGTAGAACTAGAGCCTTGCGTGCTCTGCTCCATCTCAATCGGAACCAGCCAACGTCAAGCATCTCAGCCTTATCTCCACCACATCTCATCTTCTAGCCTCCTCCACCTCCACCTCCACCATTTCATCCCTCCCCCTCCCCGTCCTCCGCTCCTCCTCTCCTCTCCTCCCTCTTATGCCTCCCCTCCCTCCCACATCGTCCTAACAATGGACCCTCTAACAACAACCCTCCCCCTAACCACCCTCCTCACCACCACCCTAACCACAGCCCTTACCCTACGCACCCTCGCCCCCGCCCTCCCCCCCGCCGCGCACCAAACAACCGCCCACATCGTCGCCGAAACCACCGCCCTAGGCGCGCAGCTCGCCCAACTACAGAGCTCCCTTCTCCGCGGCACCACCATCGCAGACCTGCACTCCGCCCTCGCCGACCCGGCCCTGACATCCGCTCTCCCACCCGCCCTCAATGCCGCCTTCCAAGCCGGGCACATCACCTACGCGTGCCTCGAGCACGAAGTCTACACCCTCGCCGGCGCCGCAGCCGTGCCCGGCCCATGGCGAACCGGGGTAATGACCCAGCTGCTCGCGCAAATCCGCGAGCAACAGAATACACTGGGTCTCCTCATCGGCGCCCTTGAAGCGTGTGTCCCGGCGCCCTCCCCTCAAACCATATCACCCTCACCAACTAACGCCCATAGTGAATCACCCATCGCAAAACGGCAACTCCTCACTCATGCCCAAGGGGCCCTAACCCACGCCTCAACCCGCGCGCGCGCCTGCCTCACCATCTCCTTTCCCGACGTCGAGATTTTGGCGTCAGTCGGCGAGCCGGCGCCCGAATCTCCCCTCTCTCCAGTAGCCGCATTCGACTTCGACACCACGATCCTACGCTCGACCGTCTACCGGCGCGCCATGGCGACCAACCGCTCGCCGCCGCCTCGCACGCCCGATATCTGGATCGCAACCCCAGAGCCTACGTTGCGGTCCTCCGATGCCGTTCCCGCGCCGTCGGGTCTGGACCCTGAGTTCTCGGCCCGCGACGCGCCCTCGGCGCTGGACACCGTATCCACGGCCCTCGAAGCCGAAGCCAGCGCAGTGACGCTGCACAAACCCGCCACCAAGCCGGTACTCAATAATCTCGACAGCATCCCCTCCTCCCCGCCGCCCACCACAGTCAGCTCCCGCCCCACTTCCCCCGCCAGTAGCCGCACCTCCTCCCCCGCCCGCCACAGCGGTACAGGCCTTCCCCTAAAAGCAGCATACGTCCTCGGCGCAGCCTCCCGCCTCCCCACCGCTTCCTCCGCCCCGGCCCCCATCACATCTTCCTTCTCTACTGACCCACCTCCCCCGGACATCCGTCACCGCCTGCTTATGCTAGAACGTGCCTTCGACCCGCCCGCGCCCCTTGCCTCCGCGCACTGCGAGTACCTCCTCGCCCCCCTGACCGTAGCCGCGGACGGCGCGGCTGCGCTCTCGGTTCTGGCCGCCGCGGCACCGGCACTGGCTCCCGCGTACGAGGGCTACTTGCGCCAGCTACCGCGGGAGGCTGGCGGGGATGGGTCTTTTGCGCGGCTCGCGGCGCAGCTTGCGGCGCAGCGCGCCCCACTCGCGCACATCCGCTCCTTACTAGCCGTGCTTGATGTCGCCGGGTCTGGGGTGGAAGTCGATAATGCGCGATCCGGGGTGCGCGCGCTAGTCCGGGGTGCAGAAGCAGCACTGCTGGCGGGGTGGGACGGTGTGCGAGACTCCGGGGCGCTAGGCGCGTACGGCGCGCGGGATATGAGTGATGTAGTTGGAGAAGTTATGTTCCCGCCGAGTTTGCGGCGGATGATTCCCTTGCTGGAACTGGATGCACCGAGGCAAGGGGTTTTGGTGAGAGGGGATGTGAGGTGGCGGACTGCGGGGGGACGGTGGAGTGGGTGTCATGGAGTACTGTTGAGTGGGGCGTTGGTGCTGTGTGGGTTGCCTAGGCAAGGAGGCGGGAAGAGGAGGTATCAGGTTTATTGTGTAGTGAGTTGAGTTTCCAGATGATGGGTTGAAGGGAAGCTAACGACCTAGATTATGCTAGTCGATGTTAGTAGTGTGGCCGTTACGCCGGCCGCGGTAGAGACGCGTCATCGTGCGGGGAAGGCGAAGCATGTTGCTGTGCTCAGTGTCAGTACGAGAGATTATGAACATGAGTTTGGGTTTGCAGGGGGATTTCAGTGCTTGGAGTGGCTTGATGCCTTGGAGGTTGCACGGCGGAGGGTTTGGGAGGGCAAAGGGATGAGTTGAAGGGAGGACGGAGGAGGCAGAGATCTCGGTGCTGGTGGTTTTACTTGCGAATTGGGAGCTTGGGAGCGAGGCGTAGTGTCTTTTCGTTGGTCGCGTTGTAGCGAGTGGTTAGGCCTGGCGTGGTTGAGGTCGCTTTGCTGCTGTCTTTGCGTATACCCAATATAGGAGTCCAGTGTTTAGAATCGTCGCCGTCGTCGTGTTTGTCGCTTCATCATTGCTTCGGTCTTCAGAGCCGTTGCGCCTGCGTCTCCAAGTAGGCGTATCCCCGATGGCCCGGTAAAGGCTGATTCTGGTCGAGTCAAACGTCGGGCTACGTACGGGACATGTTAATGGGGGCACGGCTGAATGCACTGGCAAAGGAAACAAGTACAGTGTGAAAGCATTGCAAAAGATGGTGAAGAAAAGAAGCGAGAGGAGAGTGACAGGGCCGCTCACGTCAAGATATACTTGTCCTCCAGCGCTCCTTGCATCATCTCCCCCACCACTTCCCCACGCAGGTATGCTCCTTTCCAGAGCACAACCGTCCCTTCCCAAAGTCTGGATGCTCCTTCCTGTGTCTACATCACCACGGCTACAGTAACCGAAGCGAGCCGGGGGGGCACACGCGGCTCAACCGAGAACGGGGTCCCTTCACCCGGCCCGGGTGGTAACGGGGCGGATGGCAGTGGGCTGAGCCTGGAGTAATAGTTGCCGGTACTGCTTCTCAGTTCCGATCCACGGCTGCGTTAGCGGGCTTCGCGGGGGATGCGATGGACACCTCCCCATATCACGTAGACGAACTGCGCTCCCTACACCACATCAACATCACATCCAACCCATCGTAAACACCCACATCAACACATGAATTTTTGTACCCGCCCATCAGCAGCCACACACTTGACTGTCATCACACTCGCTACCTATGGACCAGAAACCAAAAAAAGCGGCGTAAACCATAGTCCCCTCAACACCCAACCTCGCTACGAGAACGAGGGAAATATCCAAAAACCAACTCCCAAGGCCCCTTTCGCAGCAAAGCAGTGCGATATGCCCAGGCCGCCCGCCATTTTCAAAACCTGCGATCAAGAATAACGCCCCGCGCACCCACACGCAGCGTGGCGTAAAACACCCTTGGGTGCCCCAGCACACCAGAAGAAACAAAGCACACAACGCAAACAAAGCAATGCGTACAGTGACCCCCGCAGCAACATAGAGGATTGATACCGCCAATCCAAGGGATGAATATTCCAATCAACTCCTTGCTACCACCGCAAATCCAAAGTTGCTATCGGAGGGACTCATGTCAAAACAGCGACAAAACAGACTCGTACTACGAATCCGTCTCAAATATGGTCTTGTTCATTTCCAAGAGAGATTGAACTGTGATGCGTTGCGACTGCATGTCCGTCATTTCGCGTTCAATCGACTGCGGGCGCATGATAGTGGGCGCGAAGACGACGGCAAGATTGAGAGGCGTCATCTAGACGGCGTTAGTCTCATGGTCACCAAAAGAGATACAATCACTACGCACCAAGTTCTCGCTCTCGTGTGCAATTACCCGCGCAAGATGAAACACCAAGAATTCTAGGCAGTCCCGATGGCAGCGCGGTAGGGCATTCACGCCGTCGCGCATGGCTACAGCGCGCTTGTCGACATCCTCTACCCTGGACGCCTCGAGCAGTTGGTCGTACACGTCAAACGTGATCAGCGGCGTGGGCAGCCGGCGGAAGTACTGCTTCAGCGTCGACGTAACGGCATGAATGTCGAGGTCCGGATCCGAAATGTCGTAGTCGTTGTCCTTCTCGAAGCCCCCCTTGACGATATTCACCTGCCCCGACCCGCCGCTCTTGCGGTAGATGCCCTCCACGTCCATGCCGCGCAGCTCCACCTCCTCAATGCATCGGCTGACGATGCTTGGGATCACGCGCTTCTCGTGCTCACACCGCACTGTTAGGTCAGAGCCGAAGAGCGCTATCGAGTCAGTATAGTCTGCAAACGTAGCGCTGCGCTTACTTGGTGCGCCGCTGAGCTCCCCCGAGTTGCTGAGGTTGGTGGTGCTGCTGTTGTGCATCGGCTTCAGGTACTTGCCATGCGAGCCAGACTTCTCGCCGGTTCCAAAGAAGCCTCCGAACTTCTGCCGCCCAGGATCCCCACCAGACCTCGGAGGCGGGTTGCCGTCGGCGGGTAGCTGATTGTAGGGCACGCCTTCAGCGAATTGCACACCGCGCTCGGGGCCGCGCTCGCGCTCTGCCATGTTGCCTCGAATGTTCCGCAGGCCCTTGACGAAGCCCTGCGTACCCTTCTTCAGCATATTAGGCTTGCCCTTGCCGATCTTGACGACGTGCGGGGTGGCCAGCACGGTAGTTTCAGACTCGTTGTCCTGAGAAATGGTAGAAGTAGAATACTCCGGGCCCATGATGGTCCGCAAGTCCACGGGTGTCTCCGGCTTGCTGTCCTTTGGCGCTATGTAGAGTCCCAAGCCGTTTGGCAAAGGACGGCCGCCGTCGAATGATCCGTTCGCTTGACGAGCGTTGGCCTTCATAAAGCCTTGGATGTTCTGAATGAGTTCATTGTTGTGCTGTGCGAGCTGTGTGTTGCGGGCGCTCAAAGATTCATACTCTTGGAAGCCTTTGTCCTTCATCTGGATAAGGTTGGCAATCTCCGTTGTCAGCTCATTTTTCTTTTGTATCAAGTCTTCAATCTGGCTAGATAGATTGTCCTTGAGCCGCTGGAGCGAAGTGTGCAGATCTAGCAAAATTTCCGACTTGAGCGAACCAAACTCCAGAGGTGTACCGCTGTCCTTGGCCTTCTTCAGCGTCTCGGTCATGACCTCCAGCTCGCGCACGACAATCTCGCGCTGGGTGTCGAGGAACGCCATCGTCGAGCGCTTCTCCTTGAGCTCAGTGTTCACCTGCGAGATATCGGCCGAGCTGTCGACAATCGCCTGGAGCCCATGCTTGTCAGCCTCTAGGGTCGCGATCCGCTGCTGCGCTTGCCGGAGCTGGTTGCGAAGAAGAATATTTTCCTCGCGGGTATCGGGCGATGATGTGGACGTCGGGCTGCTAATATCCAGAGAGCCGTTCAGCGGCGACTTGGCCCACTTCTGCGACGAGCTGGCGGAGCGAGTGCCGCGGTCCGAAAAGCTGCGGCCGTGCCGGACCACGTTGGACACCTTGCGCAGAACGCCGGGCTCGTTCTTGTCATCGCCGCTGAGGATGCGGTCAAGGTCTTCTTCGAGCGAAAAGTCGGCGCCGGCACTATAACGCGGCAGGTTTAAAGGCGCTTGGGCGTCGACGTGGCTCGCCGACGCGGTGGATCGGTGACCTTGCATGGGTGGTGGGTTCGGAGGCGCCCGAGGTGTCGTGAAGGTGTCGCCTGAGAGCCCTGGCCGACTCGACGAACGCGCAGGAGGTGCATCCAGGACGCTCTTCGAGACTGACGACTCGATAGGGTTGGAAATAGCCTTGCCGCCGTTGAGCTGAGAAGACGTGGATGCCTTGCGCTCATGCGAGAAGCCCGCCACTGCTGTGGGAGTCGAGGGCCCGGAGTTGTGCCCTGATGAGGTCTCCCTCCGCGAGAGAGCCTGCTTCATAGAAGCAGCAAGAGAGTCGCCTCGCTTCGGCCGCTCCAACGGCGTCATCGCCTTACTCCTTTCGTTCGATGGCTCCGGATCTTGGCTTTCTCGAGAGACGTAGTTCTGGAGGAAGTCCATCTCCGGCGGGGAGCCGCTCAGTGGGATATCGATCCTCGGTGTGATGGTTCGAGATTCCGAAGATCCGTCCAGATTAGGGGGCGAACGGGTCTCTGAAGCCGAGCTCTTCCGGGATCCTGCCGCCCTCTTCGACTTCGGTACCTCTTGCAGCTTGAAGTCTCTGCTCTCGGGTGCGGGTGCGGCAGCAGGAGCTGGCGCGGGTGACGCCGTCGGCACAGAGTCCGCAGACCGCTGCGGTGCGGGCGATGATCCGATGTCCTTGCGCCTGCGCATGGCATCCACCAAATGGTCCGACGGCTGCCGCCCCTTCTCCTGATATGCAATATGCGGACTCGTCACGGGCTTGCGCTCCGTCGATGATGATCGTGACGGACGTTTTTCGTGGAGCGCCTCGCGGCTGCTGGAGGTAGTGGGCCGCGTGAAATAGTCTCTGGAACTCTTTGACGCGTCTACACCCCGTGGAGTTCCTTGAGACGCGGCGGGCGAAGAAAAGTCGCGACCGTTGGTGGCGGGAGAGGTGGCTGCGGGATTTGGGTCCAGGACAAATGGCACAAACAAGCCGTCGTCGCCGCTGGTAACGTCGTTAGCATTCGATAGCGCCGAACTCTTGGATACGGTCGACGCGCGATTAGCCTTGTAAGTTGACGCTGGCAACGTCAGACTGTCCGATGCGGCAGAAGCGCGGTCATTGTCCAATTTGGCCTTGCGACTTTCGTCCAGAGCGGCGGCGGGTGACGCCTCTCGGGCGAAGCTGCTCACCGATACGTCTTTCCTCGGTTTGGACGAGCGCGTGCGGGCCGTGGCTTCGGTCGGCTCTCCATACTTGTCAAGTTCGTTATACTTCTCAGAAGGTGGTGTATCCGTGTCGGGCGTCGAGGAGAAGGTGCTCGTCGTGGGATCCTGGCGAGGAAGCTCCGGAAGAGACTTGTTGAGTGTCGTCGAGGAAGATGGCTTTTCGGCTCGAGCCGCAGCGGCCTTCTTGTTCTTGCGGCGCCGTGCCATTACCGACTCATGGCAGGACATGCAGAATATTCCTTGCGATGTGCGAGCATAGCGCAGATTCTCTATGCGGCGCTTACAGTTGCGACAGCGGAAGCAACTCGCACAGTATGCCTGGTCGCCCGTGAGGATAGCCAGATCCTCAATCTTGGAGCCGCACGTGCTGCAACTGTAGGTGCAGTTGTTGCATATGAGCGACCCATCGCCGAGAAGCAAGAGGTTCGCATCGGAGTCAAGGAGAGTATTGCACGTATTGCATCTAAAGCAGTCAATGTGCCACCGGTTGCCGGCTGAAGGAGCGTTAGCTGTCATGCCGCTGAAGGCGCAATGCATCGCGACGGGCACCCACCGAGCTCAAAGGCCTTGCCTTCCTCGAGAATCTCGCCGCATCCCTTGCACGGGTAGACCACCTCATCCTGCTCCGTCGGGGAGTCGGGAAAGGCACCTGGTGACTCCAGCCCCATCTTCACTGCCGTTTCCGCCATTGTGCTTGACCGTTGCCACTACCTGAAACGGGTGTGTATGTATGTCCAAAAGCGCCAACGGGCACACGTCGAGGAGTATTGCGGACTTTCTCGACTCAACCAAGACTCAACCTGGAGTCCAAAAGCCCTTTTCTACGGCGAATATTGCGCGCTCAAGTACACGATGTTCGGCAGTGTGGCGTCTCTCCGCATCGACGGTTTGAGGTTTCGAGGGAGTGGGTGGTGGGGGGGTTTGGCAAGACGTCGGGGGTTGGGGGAGGGAGCGATGAAAATAGCAATGCGGAGAATAAGTTATGCTTCGCGGTAGACAAGACAAAACGATAAACGAGAGGTAGGTACAAAGAATGAGGTAATAGAAGATGGACGATCTTCTCCCCTCTCCTACTTCGCTGTTGTGTAGAGGGTGTTGGGTTGGATTGGCGGGTAGTTTGTCGGATGGATGGCAGTTGGTGTGGTGGTTTGGTGGTGGAGGGAGCAGCGAGTTACGAGGGATGGACGTTAGTGACTTTTCGGACTAGCCCACGGACCGGGCAAGGATTCAGAGCTGGGATTTTGGGGCAGTAGGCGGGCTAACCATGATGAGTCTAGTGTCACCGGGCTCTTCACGTTCAACTGCCAATCAGCGCCTTGCCCTCGCACTAATCCGGCATTGGTTCAGCTCACAAGTTTTGCAAGACGAAGAGAGAGACAGAGAGGCAAACACAGCTGATACAGGTCGGTTATGGCTGACACACCTCACGGCTGATGCAAACCCATCATCGATTCATCATCAGCCTCCATGAAAAGTGATGAAAAGCGATGATGAATACTCGTAACGATGGAAGAGTTCGATGGCATGCGGGGGAGCCACCGTCCCTCCTAACCCTACGTACGGTAGTAAAGACAAGACAAGACTCTGGCCTCTTCATCTCATCCTTCTCGCCCCCTTCAGCCTGCAGCCCTTCTTTTGTCTCCATCTTTCCATCAAACACGAGTGAATTCATCCTCATCCTCTCTTCTCTCTATATATTTCTGTCTTTCAGCCCTTATCAACACTGCCTCTCCCCCAGTCTCTAATCCACCATTATCAGACCCTCATTCTCTTAGCTCCTCCTACCAGCCCCTCCCTCTCCATCCACCCCTCTAACCCCATCCCTCCCCCCCAGACGCCAAAAATGCCATGAACGCCCCCCGACTTCGCCTCTCCGCCCATATTTGCTTTTCCCCCTTCAAAACGCGGCTTGCGCCATACGCGGGACGAAGCGAGTTCGATCCGGGTATGTCCCAACGTCCACCCCGCCTGTGCGACGCAGACTGTCGTGACTGTCTTGCGAGACTGCATTACCGCGCTCTACATCCGTACTGCCATATCGCAACTCTCCAGCACAGAATTTATACATTGCACCGATACACCCATCGCCGCTGCAGCAGCGCCGTCAAATCTGCAAACGTAAGTGCTGATATATCGGGGCTGAGCCCTTCAGCCCTCGATTGCGCGCCCGCACGCCGCGCAGCGATGCGCACCACTCGGCAGCCGCCCCTCCACTAGAACAAGTCCTAACCTCAACTGCCGTTCGTACCTGACAGCAGGGCCAACACCTCACAGCAGGGCGACACCCACATTCGCCGCTGACATCTGCCCGCCCACCAATTGCACCGCGCCATGACCTACGTTCTCCACCGCAGCAAAAGCTGACAGCTGACGAGAGGCCTCAGTCGTATTCTCGTCGTCGGCAATGGCCAATAGCGCTGTCCGGAGCGTCGCTTGCGCGCGCTGGGCATGAGGTGCGTTGCGCACTGATAGGTAGCCGGGTCCTGGGGTTCTGAGGACGACATCAAGGTGAAATCATCATGGACGCCTAAGGACACCGCAAGATCATATATAGATAGGTTTGGAGCGGTCGCGATCCCCAGTAGTCGCTGGATTACCCGTTCGGGCCAGCCGCTCGACATCAACCTAATTCATGATACCTCAGTCCAAATGAAGCCCATCTCACGTGCCCGCGCGCAAAGTAGCCTCCTAATTCAGCTCCCTGACGTCGGCATCACAAGATGCACTCCCCATATTACCGACCACACCTCACCCTCTCCTCCATATCCGCTCCCATTCCCCCTTCAAAGCACCCAAGAAAACCCACTTGATACCGCCGCATCCGCCTTCCTCAGTTTCACATCCCTAGATCCACGTGCGCCACCGCCCCCATTACCAACACCATCCGCCGGCGCCGGTCAATCCCCCCGGCCCCGTCCCCTCAAACCCCCAACCCGTTTCACCCCCGCCCGCGCGTTTCACCTAGCAAAACCGCGCGGCGCAGGCGCGGCACCCCACTTCCCCACCCCGACTATCAATTACCATAGCGTGCCTTCACTAGCCACACTCCTGTCCTTCTCCTATCTCTACTACTGTTGTAGCTTGGAAAACGCGTTTTTCGGAAACATACCGTACGGTTCTATGCTTGTCGCGCCCCTCGCGCCGCAAGCGCGCGCGCAGCGGGTCCCTGCATATGTCCAGCGCGGGGCGCATGGATGGGTTCGGTGCATATTCGCGCGAGAGCACGAGGCAGGTACCGCATAGCATCAGCATCATTATCGTGCCGTTGTCAAAGTAACCATTCCGCTTGCCGCTATCAAAAGACGAGGCTAGAGTACACCGTCCCGCACGCCCAACGGGCCATTAAAACAAGGTAATGCGACCAAAATATCCCGTGCACCCAGACCACAGACCACCTTGAAAGTCCTGATGAGCGCCGTCCGCGGTCCTGATAAAACGCCCCGTATGAAAGACATTCCCCAGACACCGTACCCATGATATCCCCATCAAAGAACTGCATCCTAGTAAAGAGACACCCAAGCACCTGCGCGCCGGTAAATGAGCAGCTACCTACACTCTAAGCAGCCGGCTTGTTCCGCCCACGCCTGGCCAGGTAGTACGTGATGAGGTTAAGATGCATCTCCTTCGCCCCAGACACCGCCTTCCAGAAACCCTCCCCGTTCTCACCCCCCAACCGCTCATGCAGCGCGAGGCAAAACTCAAGATCCGCCTTGCGCACATCCGGGTCCGTGTCAGACAGGAAGTGCACAGCGAGCTGCCCGAGGCGCTGCGTCTGATGCGGCGAGATGGGCACCTTGCGCTCCTGCGCAGCGGTAAGTAACTGCCCCAGCACCGACAAGCTCATGGTGATCGTGCGCGCGTTGTTAGCGTGTGTAACGTGCGCAGCGTCGCCATCGTGCTCGGCGGAGGACGTGGATGTAGGCGACTGCGGCGTCGTCAGCGAGTCGATCAGGTCAAGCACGGCCTCGAGGTTGTCAGCCGGGTGGCCCGCGCGCACGATTTCATCGGCCGTCTTCTCGATATCGGACGTGATGTGGCTGGTCTGGCCGAACTGGCGCCGCGCCGCGAGCACCGAGCACAGCGCGCGCGAGTAGTACGGCTCAGCCTCTTTGCGGTGCAGGACAAGCATCGCACGCACGGTGGCGAGCACCTGCGCCTTGAGGTTCTGCGCCTTGGAGCCCGTGACCTTGAGCGACTCGTTTGAGGACTCGAGGTAGTCGAGGAGGGCCAGCAGCAGCTCGCCGTATTTCTGGCCTTCCGGACCCCAGATGTCCTGCGTGCTCTTGACGATATCTTGCACGCGCCTGAAGCCGTGCGCATCCAAGGTTTTGGCGCGGATGCGTTCAATTCCGCTCATGAGAAGGCGGCGGGAGCGTAAAGCTTCGGTACTGGCTTGGATGCCAGAGTCGCTGTTTGAGGTGATAATGCTGCCCGTGCTTGTGGTCTTGTGATGGCCCCTAGGAGAGCGGAACGCATCCATGTTCGGGACGTTCTGCTCGTTGCTACGAGTGCTCTGCGTAAGATCGGAGCTCCCATCCCCAGATGACCCAGGGGCACGCTCGTTCAGCGGCAACTCTTCAAGAACAGGCTTAGCGTCACCCAGAGCAGCAGGCTCCTCAGTTCCAGTTGGATCCTCGTAAACCTGGACAGCTTCCTTAGGCGGTTGGCTTCCCGGATCCTTGGGCTGGCTGTCAGTGCGCTCGGGCGGATGGAGTGACGGACTATGGAAGCGCGGAATAGAACTGAGACGTCCGCTCTGCACAAGATTCCGAGCAGGAGAGCGCTTAGGCGTAGTGGGGCTCCCGGTTGCTGCATTCACAATCTCGTTGCTGCGCGATGGCAGCGCCTGAAGGTTCGGAATAACCATTGTGAAGCCGTCCTCGTCTCCGAAGCTCACGGCGGAGCTGTCAATTACAGCTGCGGTGTCGGCCCTTTGCCGCTGCAACGGAACGTGCGCATCGTTATCCTCCGGTGGCCTAGTAAACGGGACAACCAAGGTGAAGTTATCGTCCTTTCCCGGACTCGACATCAGCCCTCCAGCACCTGTGGGGCGCGTGCGAGGAGAGTTACGAGCAGGTGCAGCATCAGGCTTTGGCTTAAGCCGAGCAGATGAGCCCGTAGGGACAGGTGTCTTGCCCGGAGTTTTGGTGGCGGTCCTCGGTACAGCTGTCCGACCTGTTGCAGTCTTCTGAGGGCTGGTTGCCGGACTCAGGGTCGGCGTCGCAGGCTTAACCTGTGCCCGACGGCTCGCGGCATACGGATCCGCAGTCGCAGGCCTAGCTATCTCCGGGCGCCGAGGGCGCCGAACAGGTGCACCCATCAGTCCAGTGCCTGGATTCCGCGCAGGCGGCGCGGCCGAGGCTTCCTCGCGCGCGGCTGATGCCATAGCCGAAGGCGGCCGCACAGTGGCAGAACGCGCAGCGGTAGGACGCGACGCTGTCGGCTGTGCACGAGGTGCTGGCGAAAACACGGACTGCGCCGAAGCCGGCCGCTCGAGTTGCCGCGCAGCTTGGGCCGCCCGCTTTTGTGCTGCGATCACATCCCGGACTGATTGTCGGCTCGGAACGGACGGTTTGGTGGTGGCAGCGGGACCCACACTCGCGGCCAGCGGTTTGGAGCCTGCGTTGGGGTTGCGGGGATCCTTCTCGAGTAATGACTTCGACTTGGCATCAAGTGTGGACATTATCCCCTCTGCGTAGCTCGGCCACATCTGCGTAAACGTCCAATAAGCGCCTCGCGCCCCCTCCCTCACTTTGGGATTAGCATCCGCCAACCCCTTCTTGATGCACTTTTCGACCACCTCCAGGCCGCCCGAGTGCTCGACAAGTGCCTTGTGCTGCGCATGCTTCTTGAGAAGTGTAACCAGCCATCCCGAGGCGAAGGTTCGCGTCTGGACATTCTTGTCCTGGAATGAGAGCCAGATATGTTGCATAAGCCGTGCACTGTATGAAACATGTGAGAGGATGGTGATGACTGTTGTGTTTCCGTTGTTGGCGGCGATTTGCTTTGTGGCGGCGCTCATCTTGATGAAGCTCTGTATCAGAATTTCAACCATGGGATCAAGCGCAGGGCCAAGGATTTGTGCAGCTTCTCGCACGAGAAGACAGCCGTTGGTAGACATAGTCGTGCGCAGGGAGTTTGCCACCTTGAGGATGCCGTCAAGCAAACTCTTGAGACCGACTGTGAAAGCAACGTGGAACTCGGTAGGAGCATTGCCCTTCATCAGACGCCGAATGTTAAATACGCTCTTGTCCCGGGCCATCCAATTGTGTTCCGTCTCCTTTCCTTCAAAGTGCGGCTGCATGTTCCGGAAGTAGTCTTCGAGCTCCCGCTGGGTAGATATGTAGAGCGGGTCCATGGCCGCCGCTTCTTGCGGTGCTGGCTGGTGCTCTGACATCACGCTCTCGCTCATACTGGGCTCCGGGCGAGCATATTCTTGGACAGCGGGCGCCGAGGCCGTAGACGCGGCGAGGTCGAGATCGACCGAGCTCCGCAACCCAAGCTGAGCGACGATTTGCGAGACAATGGTTTTCCGAACGTCGTGAGACGCCATTTCACGCTTAAGATCCGTCTTTGCATGTTCCGGCGCATTGCTGGACATCGTCAGTACAGGACGGTAGGGTAGAGAGGAATATCTTACCGGAACAAGTCGATGACCGCCATCTTAGCCGATTCCCTGACACAGCCGTCTGAATCCTCCAGGTTCGCCACCAAGTGAGGCACAAAGGTCCGAAATGGCAAGCCAGACACCTTGTTCATCTGTGACTGTTAGCGCTAATAAAGCGCAAGACACACCATGCGTACCTTTACCACCCACTCCATAGCCATTTCCTTCGCCCGAGCGTTATGACCGACGAGCGCATTCTCCCGGATGGTCCGCTCCACCTCCGCATGGTTGTACGGCCACAGGTCCGAAATCACTTGTGAAGCGGCGTTGCGATGACTTTCGCGGGCATCGCCGAGGCGATCGAGGAGCGTCGGGAGGAGCGACTTCGTCTGCGAGGTAAGGATAGCGGTTTGTTCCTGGAGAGACAGCCGCTTGATGAGATGTCCAAGGGTAGAGAAGCCGCTAGACACCAGCGTTGGCGAAGCTTGTGAGCCGATAGCGAACTTGATGCATTCTAAGATGGCTGCCTGTGATGCCTCTGGGACCCGCAGATGCTTGATGCTGGACTTGAGGTTGTTGAACGCGGCAAGCTTAGCGTCAATCGCGATAGAAGATTTCCTGAGCGTAACCAGGAGGTTATGCGCTTGTTCTTCCATGGCGGAAGCACCGTCCATTGACGAGCGGAGTAAAGCGACGTGATGCGGGGAAGTTGACTGGCGTTGGAGTTGGTTGTTGTCAGCCGGCCGCGATAAACAAGAAATCGCGCTAGGTGCCGTCGGAGGCCCCCGTGATTCCTTCTCCACGGCAACCTAACCACTTTTGGCCACACTTGCCACTGTCTTATCACGTGGATATCAGGGCGCCGGAGCACTCCCCGTCGGAGACAAGACAACCAGCAGTCCACAGGTCTGATAACAAGTCGTCAACTAGTTCTCGCTAGCTCTCCTCTGAACAAAATGGCTGCCACCGGCACAAATGAAATCTACTTTCAGAAGGCAACGCTACGGGATACCGCAGTTACTGTGAGGCCGAAGCCAAATCCCACCCCAACACCATTACTCCGCCTCGAAGTCCGTGATCTGTCTGCCGATGGTGCCCGCTCTTTCCTGTCACTTCTCAACTGTGACAGCGTCCTCCAGGAGGCAGTTGACAGCGTTCTGTCCCTATTGTACACCTCAAAATCCAAAATTCCTCCTACGCGCTCAGTGACCCTTGTACTTCGCTCGATGGAGGGAGTCGCATATACCACCGGCAAGGAGATCGATGGAGATCACAAGGAGATACATTTTTCAACCGATTACATTGCTGGCTGTTCAGAGGAGAGACGTGCCGAAGAAATGCTTGGAGTACTGCGACATGAGATGGTCCATTGCTGGCAATGGGCGGCCAACGGCACCTGTCCCTCTGGCCTGATTGAAGGGATCGCAGACTGGGTGCGTCTGAAAAGCAACATGGTGCCTCCGCATTGGAAGCAGGAAGGGGGTGGCGACTGGGACGCGGGATACCAGCACACAGCTTACTTCTTGGAGTACCTGGAAACTCGATTCGGCCAAGGGACGGTTGTCGCTATCAATGAGCGGCTTTGCGATCGCGACTACGTGGAGAAGGGATTTTGGATTCATTGCTGTGGATGTGAAGTTCAGGAGCTGTGGGACGACTATGGGCGGAGCCTGACAGATGCCCAGAAGGGATCGGATACCAACGTGACATCACCTATGGAGTCTACTGTGTAGCAGCAAAGTGGAGTCACCTAGGGGTCCAAAACTCAAACCAAGGAGCGATAGCATATGAACCAATTGGGGCATCTTGTCACTGCGGGCCACCATATGTCGCTTTGTTCCGAAGCTGTTACCTCAGTGTGATGGCAATGTTCCCGATAATGTAGTGCCTGACGTCCTCTATGCCGACCGTCCTACAAACCCAAACTGAAAAGTGCCTCAACTGAGAACCTAGAGTACTCTCCGCTAACTGTCTTTTACTGGATTGCCAGTGCTGCCCGCTGACCCGGTTGTTTTGAAGAACTGGGGGAAAACATCGCGTAGTTCTTCAAGCCCCCTGATTTGATGCTGCGCAGCCTGTTCAGCAGGCAAAGGGTCGGAAGCCTCAACTAAATGCACCGCTGTCCAGCCAAACTCGGCAGCCTTCTTGGCGTTCAGATGCGAGTCGTCTGTGTGTGATCAGAATGCTGTCTCGCCCTGAAGGGCAATGGGTCGCTTTACCCACAAAGTAACAATCCTGGACAGAGTTCACGCCTGCCTCCCGCATGGCTTTTTCATACATGGCAGGACGCGGCTTCGCGATGAACTCACTTGCTCCGTAGTCGCAAAAGGTGATGCCCTCGAATAAATCATCAACCCCAAGCAGTCTCACCACACGCTTCCCATGATTGACGTATGCGTTGGTAAACAGCCACAATCTGACTTTAGTCTTGTCAGCGTCCTCCAGAAGTTCCCGGAGCTTCGGATCAGGCTTCAAAACATCTTCCAGGGGCAATGCGTCGTCGACTTTTGCATTGAAGTCCAGTGGGTCCACTGTGTGATGCCGCACAAGACCTTCGAGTGCAAGACCGTACTGTGTATAGTATTTACGATGTAGCGCCTTTGCATCTTCCAGTGGCAGTTCAAGATGAGTCTCAAAGTATTTCTCTAGAAGCTCTATCAGTGCCGCACGATTCATATCGGACAGTGGGCATCACCAATGTTACGTTGCATCATGTGGAGAATTCGTGTACCTTGTGCTATTTAGAATACCATGAGGGGCAAAAGGGTAGCCTTCATACTTTTCGGATACAGCTATACCCAGTTCAGCCGACATGCGTTCATGATGCGCTCGAAAAACGTACGCAGTTGTCAATATCCACAAACAGGACAGGCCGATTCGAAGCCATATTTGATGACTGGTCGACTTTCGTGCTTGATATCCACCTTGCTACCAGTAAAGCCGCTGGGAAGACCGTTGAAGACCTGCCTAGAATCGAAGAAAGATTGTGCTTCTTCAAAGATAACTCTCATTAGTTCCAGCACTCTGACGTCTATCTTGAAGTTGACCAGAATAGCCGAAAACGGAAAGGTTCGGGCACGGACCACTGTGACCGAGGGCCAAGGGACATCCGAAGAAGTCATGGTTACGTTTCCTTGGGATGTTTCCGGATAGACCCGGCAATGACATTTCGGGCGGCCATGGACGCTGCTGGCGCACGCTGGATAGCGCACGCTGGATAACGCACGGGCCACGAAATCTCCTGTGCATCTTCCCCGAAGACCTCAACCATCTCCACGACAACAATTCGTAGCCCACAATAGCGAGCCACTCGCACCCCAACTCCAGGGATTCCACGCGACCCTATGAGTAGCCAGATCCATTCCTTCGGACACGTTCAGCTCCGATCAACCGTTATTCCATCCAGTGGGTCACCATCTCCGCTGTCGCGTTTCGGCGCGCAACCAACAACCACGCGTCTAGTACAACGGAAGCGGGGTTTTATTCATGGCTACAGACATGACCACGGTACAGCCCGCTGGGAGAGAGGATGGCACAACTCCAGCCAACCTCGCAGAGCTCTACGCGTCGATCTTCAAGCTGAAGAGTCAAGTCGAAGTCTCACTTTCGAAAGCCGACACCAATCGACGCGCACGAGTCGAAGCGCAACAACCCGCATCAGCCGAAACTCTTCAGCCATCAGATGTGGACGTCAAACTAACCAACGCGCGTGCTTATGACAACACCGTGAGCCAGCAAGGCGTGCCTTTACAGAAGCCGCTGCCTACGAAGCCGATGCCCAAGAAGCTCTCCGGCGCAGCTCCTGCTTTCCAGATGCCGCAGTTCACGTTTCGACAGCCTGACGGCCACCCTACGGTTCCCCCTCCGCAACATCACCAGCTGCCTCCCAAGCCGGTACCCGCGATAGAGCCTGTGCTCCTCGAAAAGTCTCGCGAGCTCGTCAAAGCTGAATGCAAGTTGAAGCGTCAGCGTATCGAAGATAAGTTGGCAACTGAGACAGGTGGTACACCCGATTGCAGCAACCATGCTCTCACGCACGGCAGCGTGGTGGACGTACTCGCAAAAGCCTCGGAAGCTGTTCCCTTCGCTTCCGGCTTTCCAACCCCGCCGCACGACTCTCCCTACCACTCTGATTGGGATTCGTACTATTCGTCAAAGGCCGATAGCTGGATTTCAAGCTCCAGCCACGAGCACGGGCAAGCTAACATGGCGCTTCCTGCGCACAATGGCACAGCTCACAAAGACCTTGGTGGGAAGATATTGAACGGTACTGGTCTAGCCAACGCAGCCAGCAAGCAGGTGGTCGACTTGGAGGCAGATGAGGAATCCGACTACGAGCCTCCGGCGCCCTATTCATTCGAAGCTCCCGCCGAGTGTAAGTGCAGCGGAACGCATGGTCCACGGCTTTGCGGGCCCATCGCTGACAAAACAGATTCGCGGCAGCTCGCGGAGACGGGCGATATTCCCCCCCCGGTACAGGTTGTGCCGAACCACATTCCCACGCCTGCCGCCCCCCAGCCGATCCGCATATCCCCCCTTGCTTACAGCAACATTGGCCGTGTGGGCCAGCTGGTGAACAGCGGTGGATATGAGAGCGCCAATTCGCCCATCTCACAGTCGCACACGCAGGGAAACGCATCCAGCTCAAGCTCCCAGCACCCGCGCAATTCTTGGTACCAACCGAAGATGCGCTATGGTGGCGGTGCTGGCCATGAGTCCTTCGAGAAAAAGCGTAAGCGGGGGGATCCGCCGCGCAACAAGCATCACGAAAAGAAGGCCAAACTCAAGTCTCCGAGTCCCCTCCCGCAGGCAAACTCTCCAGAAATCAAGCAAGAACCCCTTTCACCCCTGAACGGCGTCACTTACTTTCCTACCGGTCGCAACGCTTCTGTGGACCGCCCGGATCGTCTGGCTCGTCCGCGGAGTAGGTATGTTGAGGAAGTCGACAGTTATTCCGTACACTCTCCAGTCCGCTATCGCAGGGTAGACAGAGACGATAATGACTTGAGACGAGTCGTAACCATTCCGTACGGACGCCAGCCCGTCTCCCCTCGTCGTTCATATGTCGTAGAGACGCGTCTCGCTGAGCACGCCCCGGTTGCCTACCTGGATCGCCCTAGCATGAGGGAATCTATCTATCGAGAAGTACCTGTCCAAGGCGATGCTGACTCTAGGATTGTCAGAGCTGTACGTTCTCCGTCACCGCAAGCCCGCAGGGGAGCCTATTCACCGGAACCCCCTGCATTGCTGCCTCCGCGCACTGTGGTGTACGACATGTACGGCAATGAGTACTACGCACATCCCAGACGCATCGCAGCATCAGTCGCACCTGATGCCTATTACGAGCGTGTGCCTGCGAGGGATTCGATCATGAGAGAGGTGTCCATGCGGGAGCCGAGCATGAGGGAGCCTGCGATGCGCCCTGCCACGAGAGTGGTCAGTGTGTACGAAGACGATCACTATCGTGAAATGCCGCCACCCCGCATCCATGTCGCCGAGGACTACCCTCCGCGCCGTGAGCAGTTCGATCCTCGCCATGAGGATCACCTTACTCAGCGCCAGGAATACGTACCCCCCGAGTACGCTCATCGCGATGCTTATGTGGAGAGTCGGGTTCCGCTCGCCGAAGGCAGGCTCCCCCTCCCGCCCCCCCCGCGCCATGAGCAAGCTCCGTCTCGTACGTACTCGCGCGCCTACAGCGTGCATCCAGATGCCTTTGCGCGTCACGATGTGGCCGGTCGCGTGGCTCGCGCCGGTACTGCAATCCCTAGGGACAACATGCCACCGCCGCCCCAGGTCTACACGTATGGCGACACCCGGCGGAGGACCTCGGGTCTAGTCGAGCGGTACTGAACCGCCCGACTTTGGTCTTTGCAGCGTTTTTTGCATGGAAACTGGGCATTTCTGGCGTTGGAATAACATGGTTGTTGCCGAAATGGTGGCAAGTTCCTTTTGGGGTGCGTTGTTAGCGACGCTCCTCGATGCCTGGCTTTGTGGTTATCCATGAAAAGCGTTGGGATCATTGGGTAGCTCGAGGCAGGATGACGGTTCTCGGACTATTTCTCGAGCACGGATCTTCCCGTCGATAGTGGGCCAGCTTGAATGAGCGAAGGGTAGCCTGGCTTTGAAATGTCCATCACGTGTTTCATACAAGAGTTGGTCTCGAGTGAATATGACAGTTGATTGCGGAAGCCATGGATCAAGTGACTAACGGACAAGAGTCTCGGGTGCGGAGACATGGTTTCCGAAGCCCGATCAGCACGATCTGGAGTCGACGCTAAGAGAGCTTTTTGCGGACAGATCACGGAACCCTGGGCAAGCTAGATCCACCTGTGCCTTAAGCTCCACCCGCTACCGTACCTTTGAGCTGCATGTTGGCGGGCTGACGATTGAGAGGGTGCGTCAGCATCATTTGCACACATTTTGGGGGGTCTCGATGAACTTGGAATGCTGAGGAACTGAGGAAATAAAGGTGCTGGATCACGGCTGGTAAGGGTGGCAGAGGCAGCAGAGACGATGTTGCTCGGGTTATTGATTGCCAAAATGACGAGTTAATTGACCCAACTCTGGTCCTCTTGTGGTGAACAGTACCGTAGTCTTGTCGATTGACCGCTCCCTGGATGGACTCTGGGCCCTCTGCCCATTACCTGTTTGCCTCTATGAAGGAAGGCAAAGTGCCTGGTTCTGGCAGTCTCCCTTGCATTTAACCCTTAGCTTTTCCCCTCTACTTCAAACACTTCTTCCCCAGTGCTGATGTGGGTGGTTACAGTACCTGCGCGTCATCAGCTTTTCAGCCTCAGGTCCCGCTAGCCTCAGCCTCCAACAGCTTCCTCCCTGAATACTGTGATCTCAGAAGGGACGTCACTCGTCGACGGACTTTCCTGTTCTGCCACGTTTACGCTCTCCGAGAGCTGTCTTGCAGTCCACCCTCAACGGCTCTATCAAGGCTTGTAGCAGTGCTCATTCTCTCTCACACTGTTTCTCCTGTAAGAGACGCGACATACGTACTGCTCTGTTCAAATAATAGTAGTACGGAACCTCTTCCGGTGTCTTGACAGGAGCCGGTTGCACAGCCTCCGCCAACTTCGGCAATTCTTCGGCCCTGATATCTTGTCTCAGCACTTGGCTGCGCCCACGCCTCCCATCCATCGCTCACCTCAGCAAAGCAGCCTCACATCACAACCTCGACCTCCCTGCACTCGACCCACGTCCCCTC
>ML996692.1:996429-1172292 GCA_010356995.1 Trichodelitschia bisporula | reverse complement strand
CCCCTCCCCCTCCCTCGCTATCTCCTACCCCACATCGCACACAATGCAGACCGTTTCGGGCATCGCAAGCTCCGCCCGAAGTGGGTGGGACAGGATGACGAGAGGTCCCCCGCTCCCATTTGCAGGACCACGTTCAGCCAGCAACGATCTCCACCACCCTCAAGCGCTCAAGCGAGGCCCGACAGCAGCAAACGAATTTGCTCTCCACCCCAACACTCCTATATCCCTTTCCTTCAATATACCCTTCAACACAGACTTGGCTGGTCCCAAGAACGAGGAGATCCAATACGCCACCCCCAATGCCTCCGTACGATGGTGCTTCCCGGAAGGCTCCGAGAATCTCCCCGTCCACGAGCTGCCCGTCCATGTCATTAACCGGCGTCATCTGGAGGCTCTTTGTGGGGAAATAGCACAGCGAACCAACGGAGGTGTGAAGTTCTACATCAGGACTGGGTTTCCGCTGCCAGTGGACACCACGGCGTCGCGTTCCAAAGCCAGTGTCACCAATGTCTGCCTTCGCGGGCCGAAGGATACTGTTGCTCAAGCGCGTGCGTTTCTGCTCAACAACATCCCTATCTCAATGGTATGTTGCATATACTGCAACCTCCTCCCCTCCCCATTTCACTCTAGGACTGACTTTTCTCTTTGATAGCGCTGCACCACCATCGATATCGACGAGCACCTTGTGTGCGAAACCCTTCCGGACGGCAGCAAAGGCCTGTCACCGAGCTTCTTGAGGAAGCTGGACGACATTGCCCAGGTCACTCAAGCGGACATATTTGTTCTCAAGCCAAAATTACTCGACGACGATGCCAGCATCAATGGCAGCATCACCAGCAGCAACGAAAGCCGGCTTCGTGTTGTGGTCTACGGAGACATGCTTACTGAGGAGCATGCGCGGATTCGGTTGTTGATTATGGTTGACAATCTTGTGAGCCGCCATCAAATTTTCATCTAAGGTGCCATCTGACTTTACCAGCGGGGCTACCGTGCCAACATTTTGCAAATCAAGCTTCCCCTGCATACCGCCATCTGCGGGCGCGGACGCAAGAACATCACTGCGATCGAGTCTGGAACAGACTGCACGATTTACCTGCCACCTGCCTTCCCGCGCATATACGAGTACGTTCCACAAGGCGGGCGCCGACGACCCGAAGATGAAATCATTGTTACGGGCAAGGACGAGAACAGCATCCAAAATGCGATGATGAGGCTTCGGAATCTCGCCGCTGGCATTAAGACATTCGGCAAGGATGTCTCGATAAACCAATCGAAGCTGGATGACATCCGCCTGGGTCGGCTTGACAAGGTCCGCCGGATCATGGAGGCCAATGGCACATATGTACATCTTCAACCCCTCGGCTCTCCGGAAGGTGGCATGTGTGTCCAAGGGTCCGACGTTCTCAACGTCGAGCGAACTATACGCGATGTCATGGCATTGGTAAGCCTGCTCCTTTTGTCTCCATCGAAACTAACCTAGTAGGCAACGCAATTTTATAGCGCCAGATGGATTGCCCCCTCTCACTCCGAATTGGCTGCTCAGAGCGAAGGCCATTTTGCCGGTCTCGCGGATATCTGCATCAATTCCGGTGCTGAAATCATGTTCGAGGCCAGCACGTTTCACATTTTCGGCTCCGATGATGCCGTGAAGCTTGCGATGTGTGTCATCGATCACACTGAGTTTGGTCAGATGTCCACCAGCATCTCTGTCAAGGTGGAGTTGGCCAATGAGCACAAGGAATTCGTCAGCGGGAAGAAGAACGGCAAGATCAACAAAATCATGACGCTTTCAAACGTCCAGGTCATGTTCGAAAGCTTCAACGAGTACAATTTCTACATCAACATCAAAGGCGGAGCGTATGAAGCAACCAAACAAGGCTTGGAGCTAATTGAGCAGGAGATGCCGGCGTCGCTGTCGTTCCACGTGCCGGATCAGTATCACAAGCGCATCATCGGAATTGGCGGTCAGCACATCCAGCGGATTATGAAGAAACACTCTGTGTTTGTCAAGTTTTCCAACGCCATGGACCGTGGCGCTCATGGTCGAGATGAGGATGACATGAAGGTAGATAATGTCATTTGCCGGACGCCCACGCGCAATGCCGGAAGCCTCGAGTTCGTCAAGCAAGAGATCATGTCTATGATTGACCAGGAAGATGCTGAGCACATCTCTGAGGTGGTGGAAATCCCTCGTCTACTGCAGCGCGATATGATCGCTAGGATGCCCGAGATCCATAGCCTGGAGAAGAAGCACGGTGTTAAGGTCTGCTTCTCGAACCCAGAGGAGGCCAAGAACTCGGTTACCGTCTCGGGTCCCGAGTATCGCGTCCCCAATGCCGTCGACGCGCTCCTGGTAACTTCACTCATTGCATTCTTCTTTACATGTTGCTGACTTTCTAGGGGATGGTACCGCAGTTCCACGAGATAGTCTTCACCGCCTCCCCCGAGCTCAAGGTGTACCTGCGCTCGCCGCAGTTCCATACGGAAGTGATCGAGACTCTCCACACTCGGTACTGCATCGATGTTCGACTCAGTCAAGACTTCCGCGCTCCCGAGGACGCTGCGAACTCGGAATGCCTGATCCTCAACTACACTCGCAACAATGCCGGTGCGCTCAAAGATGCGATTGACTGGCTCATCGAGCAACTCGTCACCAAGGGTCTGGACGTCAACTCGGGTGTAAAGGGTGTCATTCCGCGTCCCAAATCAGACACGTTCGAGGAGGCCCTACCGTTCTTCGATTCCAAGCTCTTGCAGCGCACTGAGCCGCCAATCAACACCGATTCTCCGACCCGCTCCCAGTTCGGTGATGTCGACGGTGAGCAAGCCGGCTTCTTTTCCAAGATTCGCAAGCCCGGCAGCATCTCGTCGCTCATTGACCGCCATAAGAATGGCACCAACTCGCCTGGCTCGCTTTTCAAGCATGCTTCCAGCAATGCGTCCAAGGCCTCGCTTGCGAGCCTTGAGTCCCAGGGCAGCGGCTACCGCAACCCCTGGAACGACAGCGGCATAAATCTCCCCGAGGAGGATGTCAAGCACCACATCAACGGCACGTGGTCGACACACCCTCCGTCGCTAGGAAGCACCTATTCTTTCATGCCCACAATTCCCCTTGTTCCGGGCGACACCACGCCCACTTCCAAATATGATCCCCGCGCGTCAGTCGACAGCGGACGGCCTAGCACTTCTCATTCTTATTCACCAGGATACCCCGGCCCCATTGGGCACTTGCGTTAGAACGAAAGACAAAAACATGGATTCACGGTTTTTCATCACATGCTTATTCAGGCCAACGAAAGAAATACCCCCATTTGCGAATATGCTTTTTCGGTTTTTGCGGGATTGTCGTTTCAAAAGCTACGAGGCGCAGAGAGTCTGGTCGTTTTTTTTTCACTCTGCGATGTTCTGGCATTGCGGTTTCTCGTTTTTTCTTCTTCTGCCATTCATGTCTGATGTCCCCGTTTATCATGCTCTCTTTCAGTATACCTCGGCGCAAAAATGGTGCAATTTGTCTCTTTTGCTCATTATTCCCCGGACGGGCTGGCCTCTTCTCCTCTCTGCGTCGGCGGATGGGGGGTGTGCGGAAGAGGCGGTGATCCGTTTTCCGGAATGGGAATTGTGCGGATTGCTTAGCTTGATTTGATACCACGAGATTGCGATTGCCCTGCGGGGCTTTTTGGGCGAAATTATGGGTGTCGCTTCCATTGAGAATGTGTGTGCGTCTGGGTCGAGATGGAGCGGCGGGGTGGAAGGGAAGACATGGGATACCATTTGCTAGCTACGATGCTGTCTGGAAGAGTTATGAATCACAGACTATAGAACGCTATGATATGATCCTTTCTTTTTGGAAGATTGGCGTGTTTGTGTGATGGAGCCTGCGACGCTCGTGCGCCGCTGGTGTTGCGAGTCTGATACCTGGACGTGTCATAGGCAAGGCGCATTCGGGCCGCGAACCGATTCACTTATCCACGGCGGTCGGCATACGAGAAAGTGATCATCAAAGACGTACTCCATTCCTATATCCGCCCCCCCCCCGGCCCTCAAACACCTAGACGAACACACGCACGCCCGCCCACACGCCCAACAAATCAACAAAGAACAAAGATATCCCATATGGAACGCCTCCGCCCCAAATTCAGCGCGTAGGTACTCGTAACCTCCCCCCCCCCCCAAACCATACTCAGCGCGACGGCAAAACCCCTACCATCCGCCCGCCGCCCCCCTTATTCATGCTCTGCCGCACGATCATCGCCGCCGCCGCCGTCGCCGCCAACCGCTCCTTCTGCCTGCTCCTGTCGCGCAGGTAGCGCTCGGCTTCCGGGCGCATGCGCAGAATGCGCAGGATGATGTCGTCGTTTGGCTCCGCCTGGGCGGCTTTGCGCTTCTCCTCCTTCGCCTTACGCATAGTGCCCAAGTTGCGGGAGAGCATGATGCTCTTGCTCCTCCGCGTCGGAGTGCCGAGTAAGCCGGCCGCGCCGCCGAAGGCGGGGCTTTGCATGGCGGGGGGCGCGGAGAGACGATTAGGTTGCCGGATTTGGGCGTCGGAGGCGCGGGCGGCGGCGGCGGCGGCCATGGACTCGCTCGTGCGGATGAGGTCCTCGGTTGGCTCGAAGTAGAAGAAGTTTAGGTTTTGGAGTTCGTGGTATTTGGAGTTTTTGAGGATGTCGATGGGGACGCCGTGGGGGGTGCCGGTTTCTTCGTCGACGGCGTGGAAGAAGTCGAAGAGGAGCTAGGATGGGGGGGTTAGATGTGTTTTACGAGAAGGGTAGGGATGGGGGTGGGGCGTTACCTCGAGCCATTTGAAAACGATGTCGAGTTCCTGCTGGGTTAGGGGCTGTTGCATGGATGGTTTGTCGGAGAGGGGGGGCACGAGGAGGGACTCGATGGTCGAGAGGACTTCCTTCCAAAGCCGGGACATGACCATGATCATAGCCGAGTCTGTCAGAGTCTGCTTCATGATGGCGAAGTTGTCATCGAAGTAGTTGAACAGAGGCTTCAGAGCGTTGGTGATGTCAAGCTGCGTCGGGGCCGTGCTGGTGGGGAGGAGGGTAGACACGCGATTCCGCTGGAAGTAGCTGATGGCGCTCGTGACGGACTGGATCGATATGCCCTTTGACAGCATGCTTCGCAAGCGCTGGCGCGAGAGGGAGTGGCTGATGTACGCGGAGAGCTGGGATATTAGTTCCAAAAGTGACGCCAGCGAAGTGGCACATACCTTGTCCGTGACCTTGCGCGTCATGTCGCGCTCAGTGCGCTTCAGCGTCCGGAATGCCTTGCCAAAGTAGAACTGGATATCGTCGCGCTCGCCCTCCATGCTAACCCTCAACAACAACCTCCCCTGCGTGTCCAAGTCGAGCCAATACTCGCGGGGCAAGAAGTCACGGAAGTGCGACGGATCGAGCTTCAACGACGTGCGGCCCACACAGTCATGATCACCCATGGCATCCCAATCCCAAATGGTGGCAATGATGTTCAGCGGCCCAGTCGTGGTAATGTCGACGCTCTCGTCCCAACGCGGGTTCAGGTTACGGTAGATGACGCGGGTTTTAGCCAACCGCTTCTGGTACTCGTCTCCCAGCACGACGTAAGGGTCGCTGAGGCCGTTGATATCGCACGGCTTGAGGTCCTCACCTTCTATGATCTTAATCGTAAAAACGTAGTTCTCCACGCGCCGCTGCCGCTGCTGCAGAGGCGGTGCATTCTTCTGGATCACCTCGGCACAAGCGTCGACGTTCATTTCTGCCTCCAACTTGTCCAGCTGCAATGTCGCATACTCAATGTTGTTGAGCTTAATGAGAGACTCCGGCAAGAACTGGAACGGCTCGACGCGCTCTTTGTTGGCCCACGCGTCCTTTGCAAGCTGCATCCAGCGCTCTTGACGCGACTGCTGCCTCTCCGCCTCCTGCTCTGGCGTCAGACGGTCCATCTCCTTTGCGAAGATTTGCTCCACGAGATCACAATATTTGGCGATTCCGAGGCCGACTGCCTTTGCCATAGCTGTCATGAACTTTGCGTACTGGAGATCGTCGTCCCAGTTGAGCTGAGCAACCTGCTCGATGCACTCATTGAACGAACGGAAGATGTCTACGACCGAGACGCTGTGCCGCTGATCGTCGTTGTTCGGAGTGATCTCGAAGTTGTCCTGCTTGACCGCGCCTTCTACCCATCCAGTGATGCTTGACTCGGTCATACTAATCCAGCGCCAAACAAACTCTTGAAGATGCTGTTCAATCTTGAACGCGAACGGGATGCTGTATCGTTAGCGAAGTACGAGAGATAGGTATCGACTTACTCTGGCAAGACGTCGGCATGGACCTGACGGATCTCAACAAGCTCCTTGTAGAGGTCAAAGCCATCTTGAAGCGGAATCTCTTCACCCTTCTGCTTCGTCACTGCCATTATGCGCTCAACAAGTTCCCTCGCATCCCCAGCATAAGACGGCAGCACCTCTCCAACAAGAATCATCAGCGGATTCACTCCCATGACGGCAGGCGTCTTCTTGAAGCGCTTTTGGATCCGGTCACACAGCTTTACGACAGCCTTCCCCAGCTGAATGACGTGATAGAATTCCCATTCCTCAGCCGTCTCAGGAATGGTCTTCTTCAAGAGATCCCGATACGTCTCTGCCGCCTTCACTTTCAGACTCTCCTCCAACTTGTTAGAAAACTCGTCTAAGTCCTCGGGCCCCTTGGCAAAAAGCTCGTCTCCGTAGACGTGATTCTCCAACACGTACATCAGCGACCCAATCGCCGGCCACTTGGTGTCATAACAGGCTTGCATGGCCTCATAGAGATCACGCTGCAGGCACTCGTGTACAGCATTCAGGACGTTCTGGTACATGGCATAGTCAGCCAAAGACCACTTTCTCCAGTCAGACAACGTATCATGCAGAATCATGCTTCTCCTGTTGGCTTTCTTATCATGATGCGTCTCCTTGAAATAGAGGAAGGCGGCATCTAACGCTTCAAGATCAATTTGCCGGTGCTGGAACAACTCTTTGACAACATCAAGAAACAGGATGAGCTTTGATGATTGAGGCAGGCGCCATCTGAGAGCAAGCTCATTAAGCAGCTCCGTAGACTGTTTAGAGAAAAGGCCAGTGGCAGACGCTTCGGCGCCTTCAGCCGGCGGGTCCTGATTGAGGATATCATACATCAGGACCTCCTTGAGAACGGCCCGGAAATATGCCCTCGGTTCCGGTGGGATGAAGGTGAAGGAAACATTATCGACCGGGCCCGAGTCATTCAAGCTAAGTGCGCTCATATCGACCGGTTGATCGAAGGCGTAGCCGCTGCTATCCGTCTGGTTCGACATCTTCCTCGATATGTCGGAATAGCCTGGGTCGTGTGAGGTCTGATTCCTGAACTGTGCTACGGGAATCTCCTTGCTGTTGCTCGCGAGCGACCGGTGTGTCTGAACCATGCTCAGGATCATTTGAGCGACCTCTGGGATTTCGGCCTTCTTCCAGGCCTCGTAGGCCTCCTCCGTGTCGAAGTCTTCGCTGCTGAGAGTTTGCTTTGCGTTCATGCTAATACAGGTCTGGTACGTCTTAAGGTCCCGTAGCGCAGCCTTCTCATCCCATGTCGCCTTGTTTTGGTTGATGTCCTCTTGGACTTTCCCGTAGGGTATGCTAAACACCCGAGAGACGACCAGTACCAGCGGCATGTCCTTGACTTCGGTACTCATAGGAACCTCGACTTCAACAGAATGGCCTCCTGCGCCGCCGTTGAGGGTTGACCGGGCGGTCAAGTCCTGGTCGTGGATAAGCATCTTCTTCTCCATCATCTGAAGGCGAGCCGCGAGCTCGGGCCTGTCCCAGTCATTCGCCTTCAAGATGGCGCTCAGAAGCCGAAGGAACAGGGCCACGTGCCGATCCACCATGAGCTTCCAACCATCATCATCCGGCGTCTTTCCTTTCTGCAGCTCCTTGACCGCGCATGTGTACACCTTGAGTATAAGATCTTCCACCCTACGGTCCTCCTCGACGTTTTTACGGAAGGCGGGGTTCTTGAATTCGTTTAGAAAGGAGGCCAAGGTGCGGACAATGGCCGGGTCGTGGAACTCAGGCAGCTTCTCTTTCCCGTACATGATGGATGTGATGCGCTTCTCCAGCGCGTTCATGAACCCACGGGGAAGCTTGGTGCTCTTCGAAGAGTCCCGCAGGCCGGTGAACGACTGGACAAGGTCCATGGCCCCGGTCGTCTTCTGGACCGGCTTCGGGTTGGTGACATGCTTGATGCGCTTTGCGCGAGGTTGTAGTAGGTGATAGAGATATGCCGCGCGGAGAGCGTAGTAGTATGCATCTTCGCTGGTGACGGGTTTCCTCCGAGAGTATGAGCCTTCTCTCCTCAAGCGACTCTCCTGGCGCAGGTTGTCCACGGCGGACATGCCGCGGGAGTGTCGTGAAGCGTTTGACATGTTGAGGTGCGGTATCTTCAGCGTTCACTCCGCGGGGCGTGCCAGCATGGCATCTGCTCAAACGTGCCGGCGGTGAAGGGTCCGACTGCAGAGTCCGGTGGCGTACGAGGGGTAGGTTATCGGAGTCGAGTGTGGTAGTGACGCGGCCGGGGCTGAGTCCGATCGCTTGAAGCGCAGTTGAGCTGGAGAAGACGATGGTGGGGAAAGCGCGGAGCGGGAAGAGGATACGGGTGAGGATGTTGGAGTGCAGATTTCAAAGGGAAAGAGTGATCAGCACAGTTTCATTCTCTGCTTGGCGGTGACGATGCCGTGTTGGGCGGACGGGCGTTTCGTGAGACGCCGACACCTCACGTCGGCAGCTAATCACATGTTTCATTTCTGACCAAGGAGGAGCTCAGTAGGGCGCCGTACTTCATCCTTAGGTCCCCACTCCATTCATCTGTCGTACCGCCCTACGATCGTCTTTATCGTCTTGTTCCTGACAGGATCTCAACCACTCTTGTCTCGCTACCCCACTTCCTTGCACTAAACACCCGGTCCAGACTTTGTCGCCGCCCCGCGCCCTTCCGTCCCACATCTTCCTCCATCATGGCCTCACCGAGCAAAGAAAAGCCGCGTCTCACTGAGCAAGAGAAGAAGAATAATCACATTGCCTCGGAGCAAAAGCGGCGTCAAGCGATCCGCGACGGATTCGATCGGCTGGCGAACATCGTGCCGGGCATGGAGGGCCAGGGCCGCAGCGAGAACATCGTGCTCCAAGCTACCATCGACTTCATGCGCGAGCAGATCGCCGAGCATCAGGAACTTGTTACACAGGCCAAGACCGCGGGCGTCGATATATCGGACGTGGAGATCAAGAATCTGCATGGGCTGGACAAGACGAACGAGGCGCAGACACCTGGTGGTGGGGTGTAGCGGCGGTTGACTGCGCCGGTCAGTAGCGCCATGCGCTATCATTCAGCCTTCTAGCCCGACAGCAACTCGGAGCCTCAGTTAGGCGGGACCTGCCGCTGTCCAGCATCATCTTGAGATGCGAACCGGTTCAAGAAGCGGCGTAACGGCCAACTCTTTCTGGAGAAGTGAGAAGGATAAAGGGACATAATGGAAAAAGCATCGAGGTTGCAAAGCCAAAGGGTTTGGAGAAGTAGCACTGCGCGGAGACAATGGGACCGATACAGCAGGACGGGTCTTTGTACGAGATGATGAGACTAGGACAAATGCATTGACATGCATAGCTTCACCCACGCCTCAACGCAAGCCTGTAGCTTGATCCGAGACAATTACAGATTACTAAATATTACAGCTTTGTACACTCGACGCCAGTGGCAACTGAAGCCACGATACTCACCCAACATCAAGACATCATCCTAACTGCTTGTCTTAAACAGACAATACCCACAGTTGATATCACGCCATGCGGCCGGCCGGCCCTTAGTATGCACCAATCCAACTCCCCGTAAATGCTTAAGGCCTCTTGGAGAAAGTGAGAAGACAATCGTCCTATTCCTGTTAGCCGGTTCACCTCGTGCGAGAAAAGACGTACCATGGGGAAAATAGTGGCAAAGACCTTGATCTCTTCTGACAATGGCGTGACCTTGTGCTTCCAGTCGAGATGCATGCTCGCCTTTCCAATCATGCTTGCGAGAACTTGATGGACGTAAAGCTGACCCAGGCAGTAGTGGGGTCCCGTACCGAAGACAAGCCAGTTCTTGACCTGCGCCTCGGCGTCGCCAGTGATCCAGCGATCAGGTTCGAAGCTGTCAGGGTTGGGATAGGCCTCGGGGTCGTGAAGCGAAGGGTAAGTCGTGGGAATAACCATGGCGCCCTTGGGAACGGTGTACGTAGGAGTGATCGGGAAGTCCTTCTTCACGATGTACGGAACCATCAGCACCGGAGGCCGGTAACGAAGGGTCTCCTTGACGACCGCGCGCGTATAGGTCAGGTTGTCGATGAGATCAAGCGTGAGGGGGGCATTGCGATCACCGTTGCGGACGCGCAGGTTCTCCTCGCGAACCTTATCCAAGAGGTCCGGGCGGTCGGCCATAATCTGGAAGAGCCAGGTGACGGCGCTGCTGGTGGCGTCCTGGGAGGCGAAGAGAAGCGTGAAGATAGTTTGCGAGATCTCAAAGTTGGTGAAGGTGCGGATGAGCATGTTCGGCTTCTCAGTCTTGATGCCAGCCGCGATCTTCTGCCGGTAGGCCTCCGAGTCCATCATTGACTTGATCCATCCATCCATAATGCAGTGCACCTCGCCACCAGCGGCCATCCGTTCCTTGCTCTTTGCTGCGCACTTGGCAAACTCGTCCAGAACCATGTCCGCCGCCTTCTTGCCGTACCAAGTCTTGGTGAAGGGGATGATGAATGGGAAGTTGACGAGCTCAAGCGCCGCAGTTATGAGGTAAAAATCGTCCGAAATCTTCTTGACCGTGGCATCGTCCATGTGGGTCCCGACAAAGGTACGGCACGAAAGGGCGCACATGAGCTCGCGGAACATCGGCATGTACGCCAGGGGCTTTTCGCCATTCTCCTTGGTAAGGTCCACGAACGTCTGGAAGTACTTGTCGTAAACGATATCGTGGCCCGGAAGATATGCCTCCAGGGCCTGGTGTGTAAACAGGATGTTCAGGCCCTTGCGGTAATCGACGTGTTCCTTGCCGTCCAGGAACACCCAGTTAGTCGGGCGGAGGAGCTTGTGCGCAACGTCCACGACGCAAGGCTTGACGTAGTTGGGCGAGTTGAGGATCTTGCGCGCCATGTCACGGGTCGAGGCGATCACCACGAACCTGGTCGTCAGCACTCTGTCAACATGTATACATGGGTTACGTACTTGTGGAAGACCGACACGCAGCTCAAAGGGCCGCTCATCCATTTCGCGTGATATGCCGAGAATTTGGGGTTGACAGATTCGAGGAAAGGGCCCATAAAAGGGATTTTGAACGCGGGCCCTACAATGGAACCTTTGCGATATATGTACATGCCTGCAGAGTATCAGTCAGTGCGCCGTGGTGGCTCGAAGGTCCACTCTACTCACATTGGTCGTAGAGTGCCAGTCCCAAGAGTACTGTTAAGGCGACCATCCACCCGTTCATCTGCAGCAATGACGCCACAATTGAGGTCACAACTGGTGCCTGCACAGGGAACTGTGCATCGGCGACCGGCGACGCCATTGTCGCGTTAACAGCCATGTCGAAGAATTGGGGAGAAGTAGCGACGGCAGACGATGGTCCGGTGAGGGAGGAAGCACCTCAGTCAAATACCAAGGCCCCAATTGCGCGAAACAGACTTTTCAAAAGGGGTAGGCGGGTGATTTGACGAATGCTCCCTATGAATGGAGCTCCAAACCTCGCGACTTGGAAGGAAAGAAAGCGACTGGAGGGTGCGACAAAGGACTTTGAAGCGTCGCGACGACGGGGATGGTGGGATACTTTAGCCTAGGGGCTGCTGGGAGGAGAGGTGGAGAAATGTTTTTTGGTTGGGGCGGAAGTTGTGCATGATGTGGTTGGGTAGCGGCTACGGAAACCCAGGGTTTGGACGTTCCGGAAAGTGGCGTGCGTTTACGGCGCGTGGACCCTGGATCTTTAGGGGCACAAAGGCAGAAAAGCTTCAACTAATTATATTTACTACGTACATCCGTAAGCACCTCATGCGCACAAACCTACCATGATAATGCAATTCTACGGATCATCGCGTGTCATTACCATTGTGTCATTACCATTGTGTCTTCACTCGATACTTTAGGACTTCATGTCCCAACTTCTTTGAAGCTTTTTCTGGATTCCGCTGAGGCTTACGCTTTGCTGATCGTGCTTCAGGCACTCTTCACTGCACTTTGTTCCGAGCCCCCGATTCTCGGCCGGGCAGCCTCACAAATTCACTCATCCAAGCAAACCGGTCTGGCCAATTTATCGGCTTCATCTCTTCAGTGGCGTAGCACTCTTAATACGGTACTGTAGCAGCGATCATCAACATGACCTTTGCCGCGCAATCCTCCGTCCAGAGTACGATGCAGAAGGAGCGGAGCGGGGTCTGAGATCGGACACTTACCGTATACGAGGGATAAGCAATGCGCTCGACCCCACCCTGCACGCAATGCACCAGTCATCCACAATCTTTACCTACACAGCTCGCCGACTTGCTGCCCTCAGCCTTGCCCACTTACGGAGGCGCAGGGAGCGTTGACATCGATGCCGTTTGATGGAGATAAAGCCTGAGGCGGGGTTAATGCCGTGCCTGACCGCTTCCTTTGAGCAACAGGGCTTGATGCATCTGGATTCAGATACGGGCCGTCTGGCGATGTGTTGAGCACGCTAAGCAAGCCGAGATGGCTCGCTTGGGTTCCTCGCATCCCGCTTGTGATGTGCGGTACCTCATGACTCCGATTCCGGGCCGGCGCGACCGTCGAGCAATTAGTCGATTAGTTCTAGGTATCAACTGCCCGGCATCCGTATCAGCTTACTGACTCTGAATACTGGAGAGTGACGCTCTAGCTGCAGAAACGACGGGAATCGGCATTCATCTTGTATTCTTGCGCTAATTGACCCATCAGGAAGGTAACCGGTTCTCATTTCCTTTCATCCAGTCGTTGCTCCATGCGCGAAAATGAGGTCCGCTTGCTTTTTGCTGCACGCTCCGAGCCATCCCGTTGGCTCAATGCTCATCGGCCTGTACCTCCGACGACATCCCTTCATGTATATGGCCTTAAAAGTTCAGCTTGTGTACAATTCGACTTGTCCTTGTTCAAGCAACAGATCCATTGCTCGCAGAGAATCCAATACATTATTCGCCTCAACAGCTCGTTCGATGCAGATGTCTATCGTCGTTGACACTCCCCTTCCGATAACGTCCCCATCATATTCCGCCCCAAAGAATGTCGGAGAGGTCGGGTCCGTTGCTGGTACCACGAGCCTCGTCCTAGGATATAACTTCGACTTCGCCAAACGAAAGAGGTGAAAAGAAGCTGGTAGAACTTGTCGGCTTGTCTATGGCTAGGAGGACTCGTTCAATTGTACGACGAGGCTGTCAATGTGAGCGTTGAACTGAACGAAATCATCGAGCGACTGACCTGGATACGTCTTCCCAAGCACTTCCGCCGGATCAGCAGCTTTGATGATCTCCGTATACGCTCCGAGCGCGACGCCAAATGCGTCCAGCTTCCGCATCACATCCTCGACCGTACTCTCTCTCGCCACCGGCACCGCAACGCTGACCGCAACGCAAAGGTAAAGAATGCACCACAACTTCATCCTGTCATCCAGATAAAGCAAAGTACGTGGATTCGTTGTGCAAAAAAAAATTATAAGCGACAGACGACACAAACTAAGGGCACATTCTATTATGAACCACAACACTGCATTTACACGCGGCCAGGACCCTAATATACGTGAAGCGTCGCAACGCGCCCCTGCAGCCCACATCAGCACCCTTCCAGTAACCTGGCCGAAGCGAATCATGCCCACCGTGCTCTGACCTGTAAAAACCGCGAACCTCCCCGCTTCTCCTGTCGTCTAGATTACACTCCCGCACTCCGCGGATCGAGGCCGAAGGGTGCCCTGTGGGGTGATTGGCTGGGAGTGGATGGTAACGGTGGATTACACGGGATGTCCTCAGCCTCGCTGAACCCTCGCAGCACATCCTCCTTTCTTTCTTGTCAGCGAGGTGTGCCACCCTTCTACGCCCCCTCAAGCATTTCTCAAAACTGATATTCTCAGTAGTCTTTTTGGCCGTCACTAGGGCAGCACGCAGCCCCAACGTGACCCACCCCCGCATCGGGCGATCCAACAGGCCCGTGCCCCGCATTAGGAATCATGTATATGGCATTATAGCCCTTAGCGGCATCGTGAGGCTCCTCGGATCTGGCTTGGTACGGTCGGGCCCGTATCCGACCTAGCACATCCCACGGGCAATGCCTTGGTCTCGCCACGCTGGCGCCAGCGCCTTAACTGCTCACCCTCCGGAACTCCACGCGTAATGGTTCGTACCCCGCATTCGTGCCTTCCCATCAGTCTCACTTCAGCAATGCCCTTCGCCCCCCGGACCCCGTCGGACCAAGATGCCGACGTCGCCTCTCCACGGTTTCCTCGCGGGCGCGGATACACAGACGAAGAGCAAGCTGAGCGGCTGCTGGCTGATGAGAAGACGTCACACATCCGCGATGATACCTCGCCTACCAACTATGCCCGCCTGTCGTTCTGCGCACGCTACGCCCTCCCCCTTTGCGCCGTACTCTTCGTGGCTTCGGCGGTGAATTTGTTTCTCGCCCTCCGTCGACCAAGCGATGAGGCCTGCGCCGCGAGGACGTCGCTGTGGTGTATGTCTTCCCCGCCCTCTCCCTAAAACTCTCCAACCCACCCGCTCTCCCGCGCCAGACTCCTACTGACGCCTCCAGCCCCCGCCCTCCCCGCCGTTCGGTACATAGAATACGACTTCGCGAATTCCTTCGGCCAGAAGTCGCCCTACCGGGGCCCGCCGACGCCAGAGCGCGAAGCGCTATGGGACGAGCTCGTGTTCCGTAAGTCGGGTGGCTATCTGAACATATCGAAGCTAACAGATGCAGAGCACGCAGTTGAAATACCCGCGAACCGGGTGCCCACAAACCATACCAGCTCCAAGCTGCGCCGTCTCCCGTCCGGCGGATATGCGGCGCTGCTCGAAGTCTTCCACCAGCTGCACTGTCTGGTAAGCCCCCGCGCCCCACTCCCTGAACCCGTGCAACACCCCTAACCCACGGCTTCTAGAACCGCATTAGGCAGTACACGTGGCTGCAGAGCGGGAATTATAATCCGAATGACGAGGACACCGAGGGCGTGCACATCCCGCATGATTTTAGGACGAATAGAGTTGCAAATCGCATGCATATTGATCATTGTATTGAGACGCTTAGGCTGACGCTCATGTGCCATGGGGATGTGACGCCGGTTATGATACTGGAGGATGGAGGGAGTGTGCTGGGGAGGAGGGCAGAGTTTAGTGCGAGGCATGTGTGTAGGGATTTTAGGGCGATTCAGCGGTGGGTGGGGGGACATGTGGCAGAGCTTTGATGCTGGCTGGGAGGGACAGGAGGAAGATGGCGGGGAGGAGAAGCTTTGGGTAATGCGGTTAATCATGGGGATAGAATGAAGGATGAGGCGGTGCTCATACTGCAGAGGGAACGAGGTCGAGCCGAGCACACCGGTGGTTGACCAGGATGCCGCCGTACCGCAGGTCTATTGAGCAGGTGGAGGAAAGAAGGATGAGGAGATGGAAGCCGAGGATGAAGAGGGAACGCAAGTGCTGCTTCAACAAAGACAATATAATAAGGAAAGGTCGTGCGAACCTTGTGGCGACTGGCTTTTGTTCCTGCGCACTTTCCTCGTGGGACCCATGAAGAATACAGGCAGTGACCCGCGGCACCTACCCTCCTTCTCCCATATACCCATATCTTTAGCACAGCATCCACCATACCGAAGGATCCAGTCCCTAAACCAACATCCCAACGTCACCTCACGAGCAGCAATACTCCGCCTCGCTCCAAAGACAGCGAGGTACCATCCAATGAAGCGCTCCCTTATCAGCCCCCCACCCCCATGAACCAATCACCGCCCAGCCAACACAAGGCTGCGTTTATAGTATCTCGCAGCATATTAAGCAGCACTACCAAGCAACTCTATTCTATCTTCTATTCCACCACCCCGCCGTCCTCCTCTCTCTCTCCCTCCCGCTCTATCTCCCGTCCAAAATGCCTCTACCCCTCCCAAAGCGGCCCTTCATCATCCTCGCCGCCGCCATATTAACAGCCCTCTTCCTCATCCACACCACCATCCTCCCCCGCTATCCATACCACGCCCGCCGGTGGGCATGCACTCAGCACACCCTCCCGCCCCCGACAAACATCTGGGTCAAGCTCGCCCCGCACCACCCCGCACCCACAACGCCCGCCCTCCCCACCGCGCCCCCCGCCGCGCGCCCACGCATACAAACCTCCTTCCCACCGCTCTCCCCCGTCGCCGCCCGCGTCCAACGCGCCCGCGCCTCCGCCGTGAAAACAGTCTTCGAGCGCGCGTGGGCGGGGTATAAAGAAAAAGCCTGGCTACACGACGAGCTCCTGCCCGTCAGCGGCGGCTCCTCAGACACATTCAGCGGGTGGGGCGCGACGCTGGTGGACAGCCTCGACACGCTCTCCCTCCTGGAACTAGACGACGAGTACGATGCTGCGGTGAAGGCGGTGGGGGGGATTGAGTTCGGTGTTCCGAGCGGGGGGGATGTGAATGTCTTCGAGACGGGGATACGGTATTTGGGGGGCTTGTTGGCGGGGTATGAGATTGCGGGGTGTGCGGATGAGGTGCTGCTGCGGAAGGCAAGTGAGGTGGGCGCGTTGTTGCTGCATGCGTTCGACACGCCGAATCATACGCCCATCGCGCGCTGGGATGCCCACCGGGCGGCGAAGGGCGAGATGCAGGAGAGTGCGGGAGTGGTGCTTGCTGAGCTCGGGAGTTTTGGGATCGAGTTCACGCGCCTCAGCCAGCTTACGGGTGACGCGCGGTTCTTCGCCCTCGCGCAGCGGATCGCGGATGCGATGGCGGGGCAGCAGAATGGCACGCAGATGCCCGGGCTCTGGCCTGTGAGCGTCGATCCGCGGAGCCTGGATTTCACGGTCGATGCGCAGTTCAGTCTCGGCGCGATGGCGGATTCGGCGGTCGAGTACCTGCCCAAGATGTGGCAGCTCCTGCGCGGCGCCGGGGAGGTGGGCGAGCGGTACAAGAGCATGACGCTGGGCGCGCTGGACGCGGGGATGCGGCATCTCGTTTTTCGGCCTATGGTCCCGGACGGGATGGACGTGTTGCTCCTCGGCAAGGCGAGTGTTGTGCACGGGGCCGTGGTGCGCGAGTACGAGGTTGAGCACCTAGGGTGTTTTGCGGGGGGGATGTATGCGCTTGCTGGGCGGCTGTTCGTGAACCAGACGCTGGTGGATGTGGGTGTGAGACTGGCGAGGGGTTGCGCGTGGGCGTATGCTGCGAGTCCGCGGGGTGTCATGCCAGAGGTATTTCAAGTGCTGCCGTGCGAGGGCGAGTCACTGGCGAAGTGTGCGTGGAACGAGACGAGGTGGAAAGAGGCCGGCGGGGCGGGGCTCCCGGCCGGCATGACGAGGGTGGTGAATGCGAGGCACATACTCCGGCCCGAGGCAATCGAGAGCTTGTTCTACGCGTACCGCATTACTGGGGATGAGGGGTTGAGGGAGAAAGCATGGGGGATGTTTGATGCCGTTGAGGCGCTGACGGGGACGGAGCTGGGGAGCACGGAGGTGCTGGATGTCATGGCGGCGGGTGAGGTTGTGAGGGAGGATCGCATGCAGAGTTTTTGGCTGGCGGAGACGCTTAAGTATTTTTACTTGATGTTTAGGGAGCCGGGGGTGTTGAGTTTGGATGAGTGGGTGTTTAATACGGAGGCGCATCCGGTGAGGGTGGTTTAGCAGGGCTTTTCATTCTTTTTGGCATTGGGCTTTGGATGGGTAGGGTGGCATCGTGATAGACGGGCTTTTGGTGTTTTGGGGTTCGGCGTTCGGCAGGCACGGTTAGTAGGACAGGGTAACCGGCACGGCGTAACTTGCACGGGTAACTGTGGGGTTTGCATACCGGTACCGGTAGGACAGCATTGAGATGGATGGGGAAAAGCAAATGAAGTACTCAAAGTACGATGTCGGCAATGTGTCCACTCACAATCTGCCGATATTTCAACCCGCGATCTCTAAGAACTAGAATCTTTCAAAGATAAGTAATACGGATAGTTCACAGGAACAAGGGCTTTGTCCGCAGAATTGCTTGTTGCCACGCCGGTCCGAGGTGCTTTTGAGGGGAAAGGCACATTCCAGCCACTCAGAGGCGAGTGCGGCAGCCGAGGCATCATGGTTCACGGCCCCGGCTCTTCTCCACATTTAACCACCTGCAACCACAAGTAAAGAAGCACATTGCCTCTTCTTCTTCTCCATCCCATCTCTCTCTCGCCCCCCCTCAAACACGAACCTGTCTCTTCTCTCGTCGTCCAATTCCCGCACCACACACATCACAATGGCCACCGACCGCCTAAAGCAGTTCGCTTCTCAGATCCTCCCCGCCACCCGCAGCGGCGTCGATGTCATGTAAGCTTAACTGCCCCGCCTTTCGTCGCTACCCACATCTAACCCCACCAAAGCACCCAGAAGAACCCCGACGATGTGGTCATTACGCTCGCTATCCGCACGCCACTGACCAAGGGCAAGAAGGGCGGTCTCAAGGACACGCCACTCGACGGCATCGTGGTCAAGCTGCTGAAGGAGGTGGTCACGCGCGCGCGCATCGACCCCGCATACGTCGAGGATGTGTGCCTGGGCAACGTGAGTCCATTGCGCACCCTATCCCATTCCCGCACTCTAACAAGTCAAGGTCTCTGATGCCAAAGCTGCGTACTACGTCCGCGCCGCCTCCCTCGCCGCCGGCTTCCCCAACACCTCGGGCGCCTCATCGGTCAACCGCTTCTGCTCGTCCGGCCTGAAGGCGGTGCAGGACATTGCCAACGCCATCAGCCTAGGCCACATTGACTGCGGCGTGGCTATCGGCGCCGAGAGCATGTCGACCGGCGGCGACCGGCTGACGCGCCCCTTCGTGGACGAGATCATCGCCAACCAGGAGGCACGCGACTGCATGCAGCCCATGGGCCAGACGAGCGAGAACGTGGGCAAGGACTTCAACATCACGCGCGAGATGCAGGACCGCTACGCGACTGAGTCCTACCGCCGCGCCGAGGTCGCCCAGAAGGAGGGCTGGTTCGACGACGAGATCGTCCCCATCACCACCACGGTCAAGGACCCCAAGACCGGCGAGGAGAAGACCGTTGTCCTCACCAAGGATGAGGGTCCCCGCTGGGGCACCACGTACGAGACCCTCTCTAAGCTCAAGCCCGCCTTCCTGCCGCACGGCGACCGCTCCCACGGCGGCAACAGCTCGCAGGTGACGGACGGTGCAGCGGCGGTGCTGCTCATGCGGCGCAGCGCGGCTGAGAAGCTCGGCCAGCCCATCATGGCCAAGTTCGTCGGTGCGACGGTTGCGGGTCTCCCGCCGCGGATCATGGGCATTGGCCCCTCGGTCGCCATTCCGAAGCTGCTGAAGAAGTTCAACGTCGGGATCAACGACATTGACCTGATTGAGCTGAATGAGGCGTTTGCGTCCATGGCTGTGTACTGCGTTAACGAGCTGAAGCTTGATCCGGCGAAGGTGAATGTCCGGGGTGGGGCGATTGCCCTGGGACATCCGCTTGGTGCGACGGGGACGCGCCAGATTGTGACGGGGTTGAGCGAGTGCCGGAGGCAGAAGAAGCGTATTTTGATGACGAGCATGTGTATCGGCACGGGCATGGGTATGGCGGCGCTGTTTGTCAATGAGCAGTTGTAAGCGAGTGGGGTGGGGGAAAATCTGTACATTTCATTTCTAGGGTAACAGGAATGGCGAGCGTGCTTTCCACATACTATGACATTTTATGGTGATTTTGTGTAGTTTTCTACCAACCACGCATACAGTTATCACGAAGCTCGGTTGGAATAAGGAATAAGTCCTGTTCGCGACACTCAGCCCTAGGCTAAGAAACTAGTAGCAGCGTCACTCGCGGGTGACTACACAGGAGAGCGTAATTCTTGACACCTGCGAATAGCTACGGTGTGAAGTGAAGAGTTGAAAAAAATACGGAGGAAAAAGAGAGAAGAAGCGAGAGTCAAGAGACGCTCGAGACCAAATACACGATGCTCGTATGCGCCTTCCTAGCACAACAATGCTTCCTGCCTCATGTCAACATCAGATCCCATCTCAATCCCATGCCCCTTTCTGGGTAAGTAAAATTAGGAGAGAGTAGTGAACATGTCCCAGCATTTCCACATCTTTCATCGTGACGTTGTGCTTCATACCAACCACGCTAACCAAGAAAGCCCAGTCCGGAAACGGAACCCTTGGAATAAACACTGAACTAAGCTTATTCCACCAGGCCCAATCCCAAGCTCAATTGCAGCGCCATTCGCGGGTAAGCCAGGAAAGGGTAAATCCTATCCCAATCAAGCATCTCTTTGAGGGCAATTGGGAGACGGTGAACATGTCTGAGCGCCTTTCCCTGTGACATAATTGAAGCCACAGCCGTCTCGGCCCAGCAACCCCATATCCCAAAGCGGTAATAATGAAGGGCAATCCCTAAAAGTTGTTTCCTTCCCGAACTTCACCGACTGGCATATATCCACTTCAGCAAGCCCGACAAGCAAGATGTGCAATCCGCCTCTTTACACCGAGTAGATAATAGTGCGACAAACATAAGGTGCAGATATCAGATTATCTGAGCCAAACCACCGCCCTCACGTCCACTTTCTAGCTGTCAATGCCCGGCAACGAGCATTCATCCCCTCCAACCCACGGACCCATCTCCGGCCAATCATGACGCAGCCGCCGCCCCATGACGCCATACCCGTCGTCACAGCCCGCTTTGTGCGACGCCGTCCTGGGCGGGGTTGTTGTGGATCATTGCGGGCGGGGGCAGAGCACAAGCCCCCTGATGGCGTCCACAGTAGCGCGCGTTCTGGCCCCAGGGCTCCCCTTGGCCCCAGGACGTCATTGCGCCGATCGGGGAGGCGGGCCCAATGCATTGGCCGGAGGGAAGGAATGATGATGGTACTTTGGATCGGAAGGTATAAAGCCGTTTGCTGGATGCGGGGTTTTTCACTCACTTTCAATTGGGGGATTCTAGTTACGTCGAGGACTTTGATCACGAACTTTTGAGTGAGTTACGGCGAGGCTGAGGACGACGCGCCTGCGGTAATGATGGCGCGGTGATTGACCATGGCAGACCTTCCATCGAGCACCACGATACCGGATTTCGACGACGAGAACACCTTCACGATAACCGGACGAACACCTCGATACCCTCACCTCACCCCAGAACCGCCCCTTCACTCACCACCTCCCTCCCCCAACCACAACCATGACCCAATCCCCCGCCCCCGACCCACCAACCTCCGTCCCCTCACCCGCAACAACAACCCCCTCCCTCCTCACCCCAAACACACGCACCCACGCCGAAGCCGCCCTGACGCACAATACCCTCCACCAAACCCACACCGCCGCCCCACCCCAACCCATCACACCAGAGAACGCGTCTCCCATCCCCCCCACAGCCACCACAAACGAAGGGCACCTCGCGCCGCCCTCTTCGACGGCGTACTTCGTGCCGGCCGAAGGCACCAGTATAGATGGGAGTGTGGATGTCCCGCCTATCCTGAGCCGCGGGACCACGGCGGCGGTGATACGCCGCATGGAGGAGGGGGGCGTGTTGGCGGAGGGGATCATAGGGCGCAGGAGGGGGAGTTTGGCCATGGATGGCCGGGTCGTGGATGTTGACGTCGTTGTGACGGCGAAGGTGAACGGGGAGCCCGTGACGGTAGAGGGCGTGCCGGGCGGTGAGAAATGAGTGTGGGATGCAAAACTGTCGCTTGCTTGCATCATGGCGTGGACTGTCGTTAGTATGTTGTACTCCCCGAATTGGAGGGGCGTTAGTGCACAGTGAATTATATGCAATAACTGAATGGCCATGGCATTGGTAAGGACAGACGGAGTTACTGATGAAAGACTGTCTTCCGCTTTCCACATCCCTTAGAGCACCGTGCACAAAACGTTTTACCCCACGTCGTACTCCTCACTCCTTCGCACCCCTCACCACATCAACCCCACGCCCCGCCGCTCCTCACAGACTAAAATGTCGTCATGCCGCGCAGGTAAGCCAGGCTAGCAGCTCGGGCAGCACGCCCGCTCGTGCTCGCACTGCCCTACACACATCGGAGCAAGAGGGGCTGGGTACGCTTTGAACACAGCGGATGGAGTCCTTACCAAGAGATGAGCGTTGTAGAAACGTCTCGTCGTCATGATCAAGTCCTAGCGAACAGAGATTAGACGTGCGGGTTCGGCCGCACACGCCCAGATAACTCACCAGTCCACATCGCTGAGCTGTAGCTTGCGCGCGCGCTGATTGCTGCGCGTGTTACCCGCCTTGTCGAGGCGCGGCTGCGTGTAGGGATTCTGTGGTAACTTCTCGAGGCCTTTGGCAGCCTTAGCACGCGTCTTGCGGCCGGAGGGGGCAGCAGAGAGGGGGTTCAGATTGGGGGTTAAGGAAAGGTGGGCTTCACCATCAGGTCCTTCGTTCTCGTCCCGCAGATCGTAGTTCAGAACCAGGTTCTTGATCCGCTGCTGTTCTTCCTTTTCAGCTTGCTGCTGCGTCCGCATGGCGACCGCGAAGGTTGAGTCAGCGGGCAGGTCGATTTGCCGAGTCTGTTGGTTAGCGAGTGTTATGAGTCAACTATGCTAATACTCACCTGCTGCTTGTTACCGCGCTTGCTCAGCAGCGAGAACTTGATAAAATTGGGCGCTTCAGCAGGAGCCTGTGGCTCCTCGGAGCTGCTCTCCTTCTGCGAGCGGCGCATGGGCAGCGGCACGTCGAACATAGGCTTACGCTCGAACTTGCGCGAGTCCAGGCTGTCCGCCATCAACTTCGCCAGCTCGCGGTCAAAGTCGGCGTCAGCCTCTGGGTCGCGTTCGTTCTCCTGCCGTGTGACCACGATCTGCTCGTCTTCAGACGAGTGCGCGTCCTGCGCCTCGTCCTCGACATCCTTCTTGGTCAGTGCGAGAACGCACATGAAGGGGAAGGGAATTACTTCGGTCTCTTCGCCCGACGACTGCTCGGTCCGCTCGCGTGGAGGGCCGTCTTCGTCGTCCGCACCATCGTCCGAAGCCGAATCCTCAGTCTCGTGCGCCTCATGCGACTTTTCGAGAGCCTGCGCCTGGTAGTTTTGCTTGACGGCGTCGGCAAAGGCCTTGTTTGCTTCTTCAAATGTGTTGAGAAGTTTCCACTGTGGCCGCAGCCCAAGGAACGTATCCTGGACAAGAAAATCAATGTCCATGGGCAGTGGTTCCTTCGTCTGAATGTAGTACTGGAAGAAAGTCAGGAAGAAATCAAGCTTCTTCTTCGAGGTCCCCTTGTTGTAGAACTCGCCGCACGTTTCGAGGATAGTGCAGACCAGGCGGATGCGGAAGTAATCATCGGGGAGATCAAGCGGGCATGTCGTCGCAGGCTTCGGTACACCGTTCTCATGCCCGTACGTACAGATCCTGTAAAGCGTATCGAAGACAATGGGCGAGTCAATGAGCTTGTAAACGTATAGCTCTGCCAGATACTTCACCTCGGCGATGCGCCGCTGGTTATACTTGAAATCGTTGAGCTCCAAGCCAAATGTGATCAGCTCCAGAATATCGTCAATGATCGTACACACAAAATCCTGATGGTGCCGCTTGAGACACTCCAGACTGGCGGCCAGCAGATGGATGTTGATATACTTGATCTTGTGCGGCTTGGTGAAGATTTTTTGCAGAATATTGACAACCTGAGATGTTAATGGAGTTGGACAAGAAAAAGAGCACGTTACCTCTGGTTCTTCCCAATGGAGCTTCCGAATCTGCTTGCAGATCTTCTCCATGGAGCGCCTGTTCAGGTCGACATAGATCATCTTCCGGACGAACATGTCAATTGGAGTCCGCTCTTTCTGCTCAATGGCACCGCGCTCTGGCGGATTGACGTAGTAGATGGCGTTCTCCACCAGCATACGCTCCTGCTGACCGAGATGCTGAGCTGACTTCTTCCGCTGCAATGTCTCCAGAAACGATGCCATGCGGGGCGAAGTCTCGGGATTCCGGAGGAGGTACCGGCCGCAGTTCTCCAGCAGATTGGAGATAATCTCGATATTCATGCGTGAAAAGTCGTCCAGGCTGACCTTGAGGCAGTGGAAAATGACGTGCTCGGGGACAACGCCAAACTTGGTCAGCTCGGCGAGGTAACGGATATTCTGCGTGCGCACTTGGCCTAAAAAGTCTTTGGTCTTGCGGCGCTGCAAGCTCCGGAACTCGTCGTCGAGGTACGAGACGAGCCCCTGGGAAATGTCCGGCATATGCTTGCCGAGCGTAGCGACAAGGCGCGAGTATAGCGGCAGCAGGTCAGAGCGGCCCTTGGGTACTTCCTCAACAGCCTTGATCAGCCTGTTGCGAGAGGCTTTGGAGTTGAGAAAGCAAAAGTCGATCGCTACCTCATCCACCGCCTCCTTGCTGGTCAGCTCGGGCAGACGGGCCAGCAGCGCGTTGACCTGCGCTCCGACGGACTTGTTCTGGATGGCAGTGGACAACTCGTCGGCCTCCTTCGCTTCGGCCTGCTTCTCGACTTCCTCGCCGGTCGGCTTCACTGCTTTCTTGCCGACTTGGTCGTCATCGGCCTTTTTCTTCTTAGTCTCTTCGAGCAGGATGCCGGGAACTCGGTCCTTAAGTTCAACAAGATTCTCATAGAAGCGGCGCTCATCTTCATCCTCCCAAATCCCTGGGCCTTCGCCCTGCCCACGTAGGTAGTCCCCCGCCTTGACAATGCCGATAGTACCATCACCGATACTCGCCGACGTATCCTTCTCCTTAAGATCCGGCATCTCGGCCCCGAGCACGTCGGCCAGAACCTGCGCGTTCGCCATCAGCCGCTCCTGAGCCTTGACTTGCCTTTCGTAATTGGCCTGGCGGTCTTCGAACACCTCGCCGGACCGGACGTAGGCCTCAGCATTGCGACGGCTTTGGGTGACGAGCTGCTTCTGGTCGCGGACGAGATGGGTCTTGGCGTCCTCAAAGTAGCGCAGGAGGACGTTCTTGAAAAGCTGGCGCAACTCGGGGTTTGTAAAGGGTGGGTCGTTAGGGCTTTCCTCGTCCGTAGTCGGTTCCTCTGCCTTGTTCTGCACGTCGACACTGGTGTCTTCGGCTGCCTTGCGGCCTTCGGAGGCATACTTGACTCCCAGGATGTCCCAAGCAAATGTCTTGACGAATATGACGACAAGAGGCAGGTTGACATGTTCCCTGTCGTGGCCTAGCAGATCCTTCAGCACCTCGAGTGGAAATGGCTCAAAGTTGTCCACACGAGCGGCCGCTACCTTGGCCTTTGCCGACAAGTCTACGAGCTTGGAGCCGTCCTTTACTTTGCCCGCCTCCTCCGGCCGCGTCGCATCCCCAAAGGTACGCAGCACATCCACGAGCCACAGCTCCGTCGCCACCCGCAACAGTATCCGCTGGCGCGTAAGGCGCTCCTTCTCTTCACGCTCACGCACATCCTGCGTCAGCGCCTTCAAGTGTGACCTCTCCGGTGTGCTGAGCCCGCGGCCAATGAACCAGTGCAGGTTGCCCGTGAATTCGGCCGGTCCGAAGCGCTGATGCAGGGCGCTGACGATCTCGACGCCGGCAGCGATATCGGCCGGAGCCTTGAGCTTGCAGAGACCTTCGTAGCAGGCACTAACGATCTCCGAGACATATTTACGGAGCGACAGGGAACGCGTCTCCTGGATGAAAGTATTGAGGCCAGGCTGGTTGATAGAAGTGCGCAGGCGTTTGATGAAGGCAGTGTTTTTCTTGAGATTGGAATCGAGCGAAGCTTGGATAGGGAAGACGTCTGGCAGCGTTAATACGGAGGCTAAGAAGCCGCATTGGGGAGAAGGACCTGTGTCACCAGCCCAAGCTCGAGAGTTGAGGTCGCGCAATTCGCCTACGGCACGTTAGCAACGAGGGGCAACGTCAGTAGTGGGGTGGACTACGCTTTCTTTGCCGCTCCATTGCGGCGATCTGATGATCGAGTAGAAAAGAGAGCAGAGGTCACGGATCGCACATATGAATGTATTGAGTTGGAGGGGCGACAGTTAGGCGCATCTCCTTCGGAGGGGGGGAGAAGAGAGCGGAACCGAAGAGGGGACTTGTGTCAAAGGTCGCGGTGATGCGGAGGCAGTGACTTCCCGGGGACGGCGAATAGCGAAGAGTTGATGTGCTCGAGTGGAGCGCAGGAACTTCGACTGCTTGACATAAGTGGAAGGTAGGTATCGTGGTGAATGAAGCAACTCAGCACTCTACTTCTGCTTCTCTTGGGTTGTTCATCGATGGATGTCTCTCGTCCGTGAGTGGCTGGTGGCTTATCGATTTCGGTAGCAAATGCAAAGCCAAGACTACCTGCGCATCAGCCACAACGCGTCACCTTTCATTTGTCGCGGCATGTCGTTTGTCGTCACTGCCTACACTACAACACTACGAAATGTGATATCTCGTCCATTTTCTACCAGTCTTATGAAAAGGACATCTAAAACATCTGTACTTCCAGCAAACACCGCCGTACCCCACCGCTTTCGCCTAGATCTACGTTATGGTTCTCAATCTCGTACCCCACGGCCTTGCGCTCCCGACACTCTACTTTGAATGCATCTACACTGCCCCCCACTCCGAAGTACACCCGCTTAGCCGCGATCATTGCCTTTGCCATGCGCACCTGCTTCAGAATTCCAATCAGCGCCTCCGCAAATGATGACAGCGCTTCGGGCGAGTAGATGGTCTCTGACGCTAGTACGAGAATGTTCATCTCCGGCGACGTGGGGATGAGCGAGAGGAACGGCTTGGCCGGGCTCCACGAGCCGGCCACGAAGCTCAGCGTGAGGCCCTGGCCAGTGAGCGCCGATACGAAGGCAGCTTTGAGCTCGGGCGTGACGTTGAGGTCCCCCTGCTCTTCAGATAGTAGGGGATTTGGGTCGTCCGCTGAGAAGGGGCTCGCAGTAGCAGGTAGCGTCGAAGCCCAAGTGAGCAGCAAGTTGGGGAGCGTGACGAGACGCAGTACGCTGGCGTTATAGTCTGTCAACGTGAAGTAGATGGGGAGCGATTCGGTCAGGGCGTAGTGGAAGAGCACCAGCGTGGGAACGGCGGTGCCGCATCCGAGCTGGGCCGTTAGTTTGAGCGCACACTTCTTGGGGGCCGTACCTCGACGACATGGTCCACTCTGCAGAGGTCATCAAGATCCTTCCGAGGCCCGCGATCCAGGAGCAGCTTCGCCAGATCAAAAGAGCACTCCCAGCTCTTGAAGCCGCCCTCGTAAACGTTCGTCCGGATGTCTGAGTCGCCTAATCCATTAGACACTTCGGACTCGAAGTTATCGTCGGCCATGAGTTGCATGCGGATGTCGAAGAGTTCTCGCCGTGGGATTTTAAGCTTCTTCCCCTTTGGAGACTCGATTTCGGTGATTTGATATGCGATTTTAGATGGCAAGGTCGATAGCTAGACGTCCGTCAGTCACTATTCCGAGATATCCACCAGAACTCCACACCATCTGCTAAATCCAGGAACGAAACAGAAGCATCATTTGAGCCCCGCGTTACCCACCATGTCTTCCAGTTTCAGCTGCTCTGCTTTTGCAGGTGCCGGACCGCTCTCAGCGGGCCCCGGGGACGCTGCTGCATTTTGGATGGACTGATCATTATCGCCGACTTCTATGTCATCCCCGCTGAAGCCAAAGCTGAAAGGCTGAGCCATGGCTTTGATGTAGAGAATTTTAGGTCCGGATGATTTTACAGCTCACCAAGTGGCCCGCATCGCACGTGATGGAAGATTGAGCTCGCTGACATCGACATTCAAATGACCAAACACCATACAGATCACTACTAGAATCCGAAGCTTCCACTTACCATCCTTCACCCAAAGCCTCATGGTGATGCAAGCCTCCACGTGATGCTATCGTATGCATGACGTCGCGACCGTATCTCTTAGCTCCCCACCCGATCTGCAACCGCAGAGCCGCAAAAAAACACCATTGAACCCGCCTACATTCCGCTTCGATTTTCTCGCCATCTTCCTCTCTTCAATCATCCTCCATATCTTCGATAATCAAAGTAAACAACTATGGCGCTCCCCCGCACCCTGTCCAGACGCGTCCTCGCAACCTCAATCCCCTCCCTCCGACCCCACCCCACCCCCAGCCGCACGCACCTCCTCCGCCCCGCGTTCACCCTCCCCGCGTCTACTCGCCCCCAACAGCGGTGGCACTCCGCTCCCAGTGGTCCTGAGTTTAAGCGTTATGACTTCCAGGCCATCCGGGAGCTAGTGGAAGAGCCAAACAGCGACCGGGTACTGATCGGTACGTCCCCCCATTTCCCCAAACCCATCCTACCGCCCAAGCTAACCCGTTAGACGTTCGCGAACCCGCCGAATACGCTGCCGGCTACATCCCCACGGCCCTGAACATGCCGATCCAGTCACAGCCGGACGCTCTCTTCCTGTCCCCGGAGGAATTCGAGGACCGGCTCGGCTTCGCTAAGCCCCCACCGAACAAGGAGGTTGTCTTCTACTGCAAGGCGGGCGTACGGAGCAGTGCCGCGGCGCAGTTAGCACGCCAAAATGGATACAAGAATGTCGGGGAGTATCGCGGGAGTTGGGTTGACTGGGTGAAGAATGGGGGCGAGGATAGTGGAAATCCCAGAGAGGAGCAGGGTGCACCACCGTCGATATAGACGGATATGTGATGGAATCATGGTTTGGGGCCGTGGAATTCAAAGTTAGCTGCTACTTCGGCAACTTGTGTTCTTCAATCAATGACACCCTAAACCCGTCGCAGCGCTGATAGGGATGGATGCTTGGCACTACCCGCAAAGTGCCATCCTTCTTTCTAGGACGCTTTATCCTGGTTCCCTCATGTTGAAGAGCACTGCGAAATGACGCCCGCTGAAACTCACTGGGAGCCGTAGTAGATATGGGAAGGTTGACGTTGATGGGTCAGAAACGGCGAGGTGTGTTCAACGATCGGTTTATTGATCAACTACTGGCCGCTGACGAAAATGCCGGGCGGGACGGTCGCTTTGCCAGATATGCGGGAGACTGTACATCCGTAAATGAGACGAAAACGAATAGAAGTCAGAAAGGAAGCAAGTGTGAGGGGAAAGAAGGGGAAAGAAAATTTTCGCATCACGTCTATTTCTTCAAGTTCCGGCCGCCTTCCTTCATCAAAAATCGTTCAAAAAAATCATGAAGAAGCCGACACTCCGGAGGCCGCCCTTCCCTTGGTGAAAGAAACTTTGCCTCTCGAGGGTCCTGAAGCTTCAAGTCTAGAAGCGAGCAGCGCTCGTCTGAGAATGAGAAGCCTACGTTTGGAAAGACAGTGGTGTACATGTAATAGCTCAATTTGCAGTATTGAAGAGAAAGTGCTCGGTGCTTCAGTTCCAGGGGAAATTCCAGTGCTCAATGAGGTTCACGAGATGCATTAATCGGCAAATCAGCTTAAATGGTGGGCTAGAATTTGCGTTGAGAAATGAGTGTGATCGACTTGAGATCGCGACATTGGTGTTGCGAGCAAAATGATTGGTCCAGCGTTCAAGCCTTGCGCGTCGTCGTGGAGCCGATTACATGATCACTCGATATCGTCCCAACTTCACTCGTCGATTAGCCCGTCGGTAACAACTACTCTGGTACAAGCAAAGGTTTCTGTCTAATACAGTGTTGTTCCCAGTCTTCACCCAAATACTCAATTGGTCTGAAGCGTAGTCGAGCAACTGCTCTTTTCTCGATCCCGGCCTTCACCCATGCCACGATTATGCATGCCGCTCTAGAACAGGAAATCACGAAAACCGCCACTACCGCCAGCACGGAGCAGATCTTGTGAGGACTGCAACGGGCCCTGCAAGTGGGAAAGAAAAGCCAGCTCTCGGGGCCCAGGGAGCCTTCGAAACCAGATCATCTGCACCGCGGGGGATCTGTATTAGCCGTCATGCAGTGACCTACTTCCGTCCTTCTCCACTTCCCCAACCTGCAGCCTCGCCGCAACTCATCACGGCTCACCCGCCGGCGACCCGGCAGATACGACAGGTGGAAATCCTGCCCTATGGCATCGGAATTTGCGCAGATGCGCTGCTGTGCAGCGCAGATGCTGCAGACTATGTGCGACCCCGATCCGGCAGCTAAGATTTGATGCGCTGTCTTTCCGTAGGATGCAGATGCCGGCGGCTTTCTTTCACCCGATCTATGGCTGGTAGGACCGGGATAGGCGCTTTATCTTGTACTCTTGCAAGAGCGGGGCTGCTTGCTGAGGGAGGGGCTGGGTAGTGATTTGAGTCGGCTCTTGAGATCTCCTTCGACTTGCTGGCGCCTGAGCGCTGAACGTGGATATCAAGGAGCCTCCTTGCACACTCGTCCCAGGTAGCCAACTCGCGCCTGTCCAATACTTAGGGTTGGACGCAAGAGATTGAGCGTTCAGTAATCAACTCACTGAGGAGACATCGCACTCCTGGGACCCATGGGCCCGCAATCATTATTTCCAGTATGGCTTTGCATTGTACCGTCTGCCTCCAGGCGAGGCAAATGCCCAGGCGTCCATTCATTTGCGGTGCGCATGGGGATTGAAGCGGAAAGGGTACACAATACCAGAGTACAACACGTCTCTCCCCTCAGCGCCTTCGTTTTATCCGCTGATCTCCAGAGAGACTGATAGCATAACCTCTACGGCAATAGAGATAGCGAGGAGGGAAGGATGGCCATGCTCTCGCAGCCTGGTGCTGAATATCGGAGCCGCCTACTCCACGTCTTGAAAGAGTCCCAGAGCGGCATGCCACGATGGCTCTCATGGACCAGACGACCAATTGCCACCGAGCAGGAACGAGAGGGGTTTATGGCCGAGCTCCAAAGGTGCTTCCTGGCAAGCAGCCAAGGGGTGGAAAGAAGGGAAGTGGAGATGGACGAGCTCAGGTTCGTCTACTTTGCGGTAAGCTTCGTGCCTTGACTGTCAATGATACTCACTGATGAATGCTGCATGGTCAGCTCTGTACATCAGAGTACGAGCACTGTTACCAAAGGTGGCTTCCTTTCAGCTATGATCGGCAGTCACTTCCACAGTCAACACTTCAAACTGAGGGAGACAGAATGGGAGCATGGCTCAAGGCACTTACAATGGCAACGAGTGCGGCGTTAAAGCATGATAAAATGACGGAGAACAGAAGAGAAAGGTGAGCGACAGGTCGATCACATCCTCCCGTGTTCCTTCCAGTTCCTCCTTCTGCTACTCCCTAGTTAGGTATGCGCCTTCCAAGGGTATGGATGCTCCTTCTCTCTGTCTACATACAAGAACACATGTTAAACGAGCAGGATTCTCTCTCGCAAAATCTTCAATGGAGGGAAAGATGTTGGATAGGTCGAATGTAATCATTCGAAAGCTGAAGATTGGGCGATAGTTTGCGCGAAGCCCTGCCAGTCGCTGAAACTTAGTCACTATCAGAGTCGTGAAGCCCGCTAAGTCCGACCTGAAGTCACTCATTACGAAGACTTCAGCCAGGCGAGCACTTGTTTGCTGTCCAACAGTCACTACACAAAGCCCGCAGACTGGAAGACACCATCATCGATCCAACCTAGTTCTAGTGCCCGCGACGCATCTCCTACCCAAAGTGGAAATCACGAAAAGGCATCTCAGACGGCGATTGGCCATCGCGACACCCTCATTAAAGCAACTAGAGCAGCCGGATCCACGCCCGCTTATCCGAAGATATGCCAGAGGCCGTAAGAGTCGACGTGACGCCAGACACTCCTAACCTTACCATCATCGCAATGGCCGGCCACCTCCGCGCCTTACGCCCCCCACTACACTGTCGGCGCATATGTCCCCGCTGCTCGCACAGCGTTACCGAAGCCTACCCATCTGCCGCACTGCATCGTGATCACCGATGCTGACCACGTCGGCAGTACGGCACTCAAAAAGGGGCGGCGGCAATCAACCGGCGTGCGCCCGTCCTCGTCTCCTAATCCGCGCGCATTCGAGATCAGGGGATAGCGACTTTAGTCTAGATTACAACCGCTTCACGGTATGCGGTCTAATGCCACTCCGCCCTACCGTAAGGCTCCTCAAAACGATCATCAATCGTTGCGCTGCATGGCTGAAGCAAGGCTGGCTGGCAGGGCTGAACGTACGCGTTCTACTGCAACTCCCTATCCGCGCGCGAGGGGCCCGGGTAATCCTTCCTCTGGGCACCGCGTGCGTGCCCCTGCGTGTGCTGCGGAGCAATGCGCAACGTCGCGGCTGCTGCGGAGTTCCGGGTGCGGTTTGCCGCCAGTTTGATGTGTACGAGGCGCGGTTAGGGATGGTGGAGGAATGGTGGGCTGGCTGGAGGATGGGATGGGGGGATTTGGGCCGGGGGTTTGGATAATTGGATATTGATTCTGATATTGAGGAGTAGCGTCTGGATTAGTGGGCTAGGCGGGCGGGGAGTTGGATGCGGTGCGGAGGGCCCTTGAGCAGCCCGTGTGTGTGAGGGCTGATGGCCGGATGGGTGTGAAGCGGGCTTCGATCGATGCTGGAAACGCGTTAATGGTGCTTGAGGATTGAGTAATCGAGACGAGGACCCGCTTGCGCGGGAGGAGCTTGCCGGTCATGGGAGCCTTAACGGCATTCTGCAGGTTGAACAACAACCGCGTCCACTTGAAATGGTACATACCTCGCTTCATCACCGCCAGTTCTTCTTCACCATCGAACATCAGACCACTTCTTCACGACACCCCCCACACTTCGGCGACTCCGAGACTTCACCCTACCTTAAGGCTGAATCGAAGCGATAGATAAGGGGGCGTGCATAGCGGCTCCGCAGGCGGGCCCCACAATATCACATCTACCTCCCTCAACGTGCCGAACATGGGCACGGGTATGTACCGGGTCCTCCAAAGTGCCGAAAAGCAACGCGCTAAAATATCCGCTTCTTCAAACGCCAGGGCTGAGCATGGGCCTGCATCGAGGTCTGGAACCTCCATCACTTGCACCATGACCACGAGGTCTGCATCGCGCGCAGAAGCAGGTCGACCTGGAGCCGCGCCGCCAAAAAATAAAACCAATATCACAAACTCACGCCTCCGTGTAAATACCCCCCCTCTCTCAGCCTCCAATATAACGGGCAACCAACGAGCGGCGGCGGGCACGTTGGAGCCCTACAAACGGCCTGGGCCCCGCGGCCGTCATGGCGCCCGCCAGGAACAAAGGAATCTCAAATCGCATTTTTCGAGAGGCGTCGCGGTGTGCCGGCGAACGAGAGGGCGTGGAATAGCGAAAGTCTTCTTTCCACGCCCGTAATTTTTAACCCCTAAGCGAATGGTTGAACAACCAATTTGTGGCGCACGCCTATGGCGCGTCTAACCACCCCCCGTTCACCCCCGCCTCGATGGGATGTGCTGGCTGTTTGAAGGGTTTGGCGGCGGGTGACGTTGGGGCCTGAGCGCGGTGGTGGAAGGCGCATCGCCAAGATGCCATGAATCCATGGGTCCGTGGACCGGAGTACTCCGTCGGCGCTGCGGGATACGGTATGTCACTGTTGTTTGCGCAGCCGATATGCCGTGAAGAGAAGGGCTGGCCCGGACCGGGGCCGGGTACAAGCTATTCGTCACGGAAATAGGATAGGGGAAACGCAGGCCGTGTAGCCGGCCCTGGTTCGCTGCGGCCGATGGGCGAGCGGTGGACGAACTGCGGTGCTAGAAGGCGGGCGGGATGTGACGGCGGGGTTTGCGGCGCAAGACATGGCGGCTGGATGGGCGAGTTGTGCCTGACTGCAGGCCGTTCTCGTTGTTGTTGCGTTGGCGTCGAGGTTACCCGTAGTCGTTAGTGGGGAGAAAATGCTCCGGGCTTAGTGATCGACAACGGGAATCGATAGTGCCTCCGCCTAGGCTAGCGAGCATCGTGAACCTATCTCCTTACATCGCCAGCATCAACATCATCACTGCTGAGAATAGCAGCGGAGACATGATGCCTCGACCATCGAGCATCGAGAACTTCGCTCCCTCCCATCACTCACTCACTCCCCCCTCCCATCACCATCACTCCCATAACTCCCTCCCTCTCCTTCCCCGGTCCCAGCTGCAAAACCCCCACCCAACCCCACGGAACGCATGCAAGCACATTCACTCAGGCCAGGATGTTCCCCGCAGCACGGGGTGTGAAATCGGCCTCCCACCTCCCACCTCTCACCCCCAGTCTCCCCAAATCCCAAACCCAACAGCAAGCAATACCACCCTGTCCCCAGTTCCCAATCCCCAATCCCCATCCTTAAAATCGGCCTTTCTCGCTATCCCTAGTCACGCCTCTTGCATCCAGCGGATCGGCCTCTCCAAACGAAGTGCAGGCAACCCCAGGCCCCCAAGATCCAAGCAAGCGAGAGATCCTGGAGGGGTTACTTTTGACCTGGACTTCCACCCAGTAGCAGTCTTGTCCTTAGTCCTTCAAATCCCTCGCCTCTCTCTGTCCAACACGCAGCTTGCGCACGCCACGCCCAAATCCGTAATTGCTCGCTCTTACCAGGATGTCCTAAACCCGCCTGGCCGGCTCGTACACCCGCACAACCCGTGCCCGCGTTTCCGAGGCCGCACCGCCGCTGAGCGTTATCGTGTCTTGCGTGTTCGGTGTGCTGTGTGTGCCTTGTGCGAGGACGCAACGCTCACCTTTCCTCAGCTTCGGGATTTGAGCGTCTGGAGGGTGGGCAGGTACGGATTACTTGGAGGAGAAAATGGGAGTTGCTTGATATTGCCCTGAACGGTTAACGGATGGATATTGGCTTGCGGGAGGAATCTCGCCGATTCCCATTCTTCCCGCTCATCCTCATCCTCCGGTAAGACAACAGCCAGCTACAACTCGCCTCTCCTCTCGTCTCCCTCACCAAGAGGATCGCTCCAACTCGCCGGGGCGCTCGACGGCAGGGTTTCCGTCCCGGGTGGCCATCGTCGGCAACGCTGGTCCTAGTCGCAGGTGCATAGGACACTCTTTCTCACCACTCACGCCGGCCTTTCGCGAGCACAACAGCTTAAACCGCTGCTCCCGCCCCACTGTAACTCGCTCATTCCTGCGTGTTTCTCCCATCCCTCGCCTCGCGGGCTCCGGTCGTCCCATGTTGTGCACTGTACCCATCTCCAAGTCGTCCACCCATCGCCCGTCCCACCCCACCACCCCCAATCCCACGGCCTCCCGCCGATACAATGACACACCTGCCCGTTTAGCAGGCCCGACCCGAAGTTCCTGCACCCGCAACCCGCAGGCAGGGCCAACTAACCGACAGCCACGCGTTCGCGGCTTTGTTCGCATTCACCCACTCAGACACTCTCATACCTAGCCCACCAGCATCGGACCAAAGAAAAAGTAAACTGAAAACAAACCCCATCCAAACCACCGTTCCCTCAAACCACGCCCCGCATGCCCTCGCCGAACCACACCGCGCATCGTGTCAAACCCTCCGAGATGAAGCGCCTTTCGCCCGATGACAGTTCTTTGTCCTCAGTCCGGGAAATGCTTCATCGCGCGAGGCGGCTGTCGCACGCCCTCGGCGCCATCTCCGACGCCAATGCCGCGCGCGCCACGGGAAGGGCGTGCGGGCGTACTCCATCGTCATCGATACTCACTTACGTACAGCAATCCCGTGGGAAGATGAATCAAAGACTGCAGTTCAAGGCAACAGATTCAGAGGGCAACACACGTCGCGCAAAATCATGCCGCAAATCAAGATAACATGCAGCGCAGGTGCGAATTTTGAAACGGACTCCCCTCATCACGGGATCCGCCGAAGCATCCAGGGTCCTCCAGCGGGCAACGGCGGGGGTTAGCCCGCGCGCCAGCCCCGATCCCGCGCGCGAATCCTCCAGATCCGCGCCCGCAGTCTTGGCGCCCACTACATTGGTGATTAATAAACCGGCCTTGCCTTGCCATGCCTTACGGCCATGCTTTGCCTCGCCTTGCTTTGCGCTTATTTGCATTGGGTCTGCCCTCGGGCCGGCACCCCCCCGCCGCAACCTGCGCGAGTACCGGATGCGGCCAGCCCAACGGTCGCACAGCGCTGCGCTGGCCAATTGCGCGCCTGCGCTCGGGGCCGGGGACATGCGGCGCGCTGATTTGCTGCCGTGAATAGATGCGCGTCGGGGGGCGAGCGCTGATCTGCCGGCCGTTGTGGACGGGTCAACGACGATCGCGCGGGGAGAGGTGATGCGATGGGAGCGTCAGGTGAGGTCGAGGTCTGCGGTCGCCAACACATGGGCTTCGTGAGGAGGAGGTCCACCGACTCCACTATCGACGCATGTCCCCCGCAACACGCCGTCTACCGTTCAGCCCCGCCAGACCACGTTCATCACCCCGTCATCACTTCGCCGGTACGCATTCCCACCAGAAATGCTTTCTCCACGAGAAACGTCCCCAGATAAAAAGGGGGGACACATTCTAGACTCGCGTTCCCAACGCTGGCCCGTAGTATGCCCATTCCAGCGTCCTGACCCGTGGGCATGCAGCGTTGTACACTGTCCGACGGGGGCACGGCGCGTCGTCGTCGTCGGTGCTGGTTCCCTTGGATCGGGTTGCGCGACCGGGTGCGCGAAGAGCGCCCGAGGGCGACTTCATATACGGCATCGGCGTAGGGATACCGGAACGTATTTAGTCCTCTCATCATCAGCCCCGGTCTTGTAACCTTTGACCCACTCACCTCGTGTCGCGCAACGGCAACAGTGTGGCCTATTCCCGAGCAGAGCTCACGCCTCGGCACGGGGACCCACCTGCCGTAGAACTAGAGCTTGCGATCACTACGTACCAATCCGCTGCTCGCGCCGGTACGTATTTCCTCGTGTCATCCCCATTCCTCAGCGCTTACCCCTGCCCGCATTCCCCAGTCAGCCCACTCGCTCCCCGTATCGATTCGCAGGTTCCAGCCTGGGCCTCGTGCCTGAAAACCGGGGCCGCGAGGATGACAACGCTGGGGCAGGGGGGGGTATCCGCTTTTGGCAACACCCTTGCAACGAAAGAGTGGAGCTGCGATGTGGTAAACGCCTCCTAGAGCGCGCGAGTGGGCGAGTGCGATAGGGGGTTTTGCGTACGGTACTGTGGTAAGGTTGTGAGGCGCTAAGGCAGGAAGGCTGAGCAAATGTGGGGCCTGCGGCTACGGTAGGGCAGGGAGAGGCTTGTATGCGCGCTTGCAATCGGCGTATCTAACGGCCTTGGACCGCGCGTGCGGGCTTCAGCAAGGCGATCCTGCGGGCGGCGATTGGGGCGAGGAGAAGCGGCGGCGGAAGTAGTAGTTGCCGGTAAGGAAGTGGCCAGAGTACGCAAGCGGGCTAGCAAGCAGGAGAATGGGCAAGCACGTTAATCATCGTCAAGCGCGCATCATCGCCGTCCGATCAAGAGTTTCTAGTCGCGACGGCACGCGGGAACCATGGGAGAGGGGCACGTAGCACTCCATTGCTTCAGCCAGCCAGCCTTGCGCGTGCGGCGGTGATATTTGTCAAATACTGGCAGGGTATGGCGAGGGGGCTTCGATGATGCGGCGGGCTTGTAAGATTCGGCTATTTTAGAGGTTGCTAGAGCGTAGAGGCGCTATTGAGCGTACCGTACCAAAGAGACGCCCCTCACTGGTCGGACTCCGGAGCTTCCACCCCTCGCCCTCACCCGCCTGCCCACCACCTCCTCCACCCGCCTACCCCCGCCCCAGCCAAGAGATCCCGCCTTCCTGGGACTTTTACCACGGCAAGGGCGCGCATCGGTGGACGGTACGGGTTGCGTGCAGAGCTCTTGAAGGGCAACTATTTTGGGTCTGTGGGCGTGAGTGTGGATCCAAAGAGAACGTGTGAACAGAGTGGAGTGTGAAGGGCGAGCGGGGAATGGACGGGGCGACACGAATCACGAGTGGATTACGTTGTTTAGAGTGCCGGATGTTTTTTGTTTGGAGCTTTTAGTTCTAGCCTAGTGTTTTGTTTTGTCGGAGAGAGTGTTTTGTCCTGTCTTGTTGCTGCAAGATGCGCGAGCAGGGAGTGCGTTTCGTTTAAGAGCTACCCACGGGAACGCGGGCAAGCGCGCTTCGCTGCTACCGATGCTGCGCTGGCTGCTGCTGGAACGCGCGATGTGATTCATGATTCAAGGCAAGGGGTGAGGTGGGGGGGTAAATGGGTTGCGTTGCTGCGAACAGAGGGTAACGGGATCCTCGACGACACGCACGGGCGAACCGTTGGCCCGCTAGAATGGTGCCGGGGTAGGAATGATTATTTGTCGGCGATGAGAGACATTATCGCCGGTTGTGTGAGGTCTGGAATTTCTTTGGCGGCGGCCAAATTTGAGCCTCGCGGACTTCTCCGTGGTTGAAGGAGTGCACATAATATTTGGGCGGCCGCAAGGCTGGCGCGTCTCGTCTCCTCTGCTACTGTTTTTGAGAGGCGGTACCAGGCTTGACGAGAGGCGCGAGGCTTGATATGGCGGTGGGCTAGATTGGTCGATGAGGGCTTCTTTGCGGCGCTGGTGATGAACTGTAGGCGCTTCGGTAGGAGAAGGTTCCGGTGGCGTTGTTCGGAGTGAGATCAGGTTAAAAGAAGTGGTGATGATACAGATGAGCCGGTGGAATGAGATGTTCGGCATGGGTGTTTTCTTGGATAGTAAGAGCTGCGCATGGGGGGGTTTTGTAGTGTGAATAATCCGTACCGAGAGAGACTACCCGGCATTTGACTACCAGACAGTTGACGCTTGACGACCTACCGAAGACGAAAGATCTAAGATGATACAGTATTCCGTAATAAGAGAGAGATGTTGAATCGGTATATTCAATGATCCAATAACCATCACGGTAGTGTAGTCCCGTACTTTCACAATCATTGGCAATGGGGGACTAGTAAGGGCAAAGGGTATTCGCTACCACCCTCGACTGACGCACATTTGTTGTTCCTAAAGAGTAAACGCCAAACGCCGGCCAACAGCGTGCGAGCGATAATCGTCCCCCTGTAGCATTCGCTTCTCCCCAAACCTCCTACTTCCGACCTCCTACCGTACCTCCGTTCCCACCACCACCACCACCCACCAACACCATGCTGGCTCCGATCCCAGCGATCTGGGACGTCTCCCAATCCAGCCCTCTCTCTCTCGCTCTCTCTCACTCTACGGTACTGCCTTGGATTGCTTCTTTTTGCTTTGGCCTTCTCCTAGTACTCGAAGCTAGTTCTAGTTGAAGTTTGTTAGAGCATGTCATCCAGCCAGCCATCAAGTCCACTATCGTTCCACTTCCATACATTCATCATCTCCTTCGAACAAGATGAGTCGAACGGAACAACCCACTGCTTTCCCTTACCCGTTCTCTGATGCACTGCAGAAATGCAAAGGATAAAGCCAGCGAGGAAGTACCAAAGGCTCAGGAATATGGAGGGATAATGATGATGGAGGGAGGAACTTAGCAGCCACCGACTCGTTCCCGTTCACTTTCCTCGCCTTGTTCGCAGTAGTTGCTGTGCTGTGGTAAAAGTGCCCTCTCATACACACCACCCATCTTCTCACCTCTACCGTTCCCATCCACCTCCTACCTCCCACCTCCCACTTCCCATGCTCCCCCCCCTCAACTTTGCCTGTGCCGCGTCCCGTCCCCGTTCCCGCCAGTGGCTTGACCTGAGCCTCGCACCCTCCTCTTCATATGTATGGGACCCTATCCCCCCCGCCTGACCCCATCTTCGTCACCAACCCACAAAAGTTAAACTATCTTCAGTCAAACTAACCTTCCTCAGTCACGCTCACCCGCCCAACTGTCCTGATTTGCGGTCAACGGTGTCCTGCTTTCAGGTCAAGCACTCCATTACTATCAACGAACTCCGTCACGCTAGGACTAGTTCAGGGCAAAAGGTCACATACGCCCGACTTAACGACATCGGAGCTTTTGCAACGGCGACTTCCAACGCCCGGCGTTAGTGCGTGCTTGAAAAGGTTAAAAGCCCCGACTCCTGCCCTTCAACTCGACCATACATTAAACAAACCTTCCACCACCACAACAACAACGACAACGACAACTGCGATCCAGCACGCATACCTTCCACCATCACCATCACCACTACCACAACGACTGCAACGTCGTCTGAATGAAGATGAGTAATTACCGCCGGGGGCCCTGGAACCCGCATGAGGACGAACAGCTCCTCTACCTCGTCAACCACCAAGGTGCTTCGAACTGGGTGCGCATCAGCGGCTATATCAAAACCCGCTCGCCCAAACAGTGCCGCGAGCGCTACCATCAGAACCTAAAGCCGAACCTCAACCACCAACCCATCACCGACGAAGAGGGCCGACAAATCGAACATCTCGTCAACACCCTCGGCAAGCGCTGGGCCGAAATCGCCCGCCGCCTCCCAGGCCGCTCCGACAATGCCGTCAAGAACTGGTGGAACGGCGGCCAGAACCGGCGCCGGCGCGCCAGCAGCCCCCGCGACCACCAGCAATCCCACGGCTCTGACTACGCTGAGTCTCCGCGTCGACAACTCGCGAGCACCGAGCGCTTCGACGATCCTGCATTCTCCCCCTACACTCACCAAGCCGGTCCTAACGGCTTCCCAACCCAACTCCCCCTTCGCGAACAGCTCCCCCACCGCGACCACCACCCTCCTACTCCACGCTATCAAGTCCCGCGCCTCGACCTCGCGTCCGGCACGCACGGCTATCCGACCCCGCTACCCTCCCCCAACACCCCGTACCCCTCCCCGCACACCCCGCTCCCAGCCTACTCTCCTGAGTTTCGCGGCCCGCTCCCCATGCCGCACTCGCACTCCTGGGCCCCGCCCTCGCCGAACCAGATCACCCTCCGGCCATCCCACGACCGCACACCGCCTCTCGACTATGCGGTTTACGCGTCCGCTCGCCCTAGCCCACAGCTTTCGGGTATGGCGGCGCAGCTCCCTATACCTGGGCTGGACACGCTGGCAAGGGCGGCGTGGAGGCCGCAGCCTCAGGAGATGACGCCGCCGCAGTCGCAAGTGCAGACGCCGGAGGAGGGGAAGAGGAGTCCAGTTAGGCACGCGAAAATGGACATCAAGTCGCTGATTTAGGATGCTAAAATTGGGTTCTTATTTTGGGCGCGATGGTGTTTTGGGTGGAGTACGTTGGGATATCGGTTGGGTTGGATTTGGTTGGCTGGATGGGGATTGGGATGGGACGTCGACTAACCGTCGACGGTTATGATCACGGCATTGGGATAGATTGTACGGGCTTCTTTGGATGACACTAACCTGGCTTGGGTTGGATTTTCTTGGTATATGTTTTACTAGTGTGTCGTTCGTTTTTCTCTTCTCTTACACATTCTCGAGGGTTGGGGTGGCATCCCCTGTGTATAATTTTGGACTGGACTGGACGGTCAGCGCGGTTGAGCAGGAATTGGAAACGCAAGCCATACGCGTATCATATGTATGTTCACGAGGACTTTGGAAGCGGATGGGATGGGATGGGCTGGGGCAGGATAAGGCATACCCGGAGTTTTCTGGATAAAGGCAAGGGCGAGGCATAGGGCCGACGCCATATTTGGCTCGTGGGAATCAATGGAACTGCGTACCGTACATGTTCATACCGTTTACGCTGATGATGCTGACATTGTCCACGATGTTGATACTTGATTGCCGTTTACGCTGATGATACCTGACACTGGCCGCGATGCTGATACTTGATTACTATACAGTTACGCCACCGTTCACAATGTGCCCAGTCTTCGGTGTAGCCCTAAGGAAGGCGCATTTTACTGTTAGAAGGAGCAATCCTTCTCTCAGAGAAGGTACGTATCAGCATTGGAAGGAACATCCTTATTCGTGGAGGAAGGAGCAGAACGGCTATGGCAAGCACGAAGGTGAACATTTGGCAGGGCATTGCATGTATGATAGCACGACTCTGCCATTCCCACTCCCTTCTCTTCTCATCGCTTCATCTTTTGATTAACTTCCCCTTTGCACTTGTTGCTAATGCTTCATTACCGCCGACCCGAACCGGCCCCTACGCTCCCGGGGCAAGTCGGTACCGCGGGTTTAGGGTTCAAGCTCCCGAGGAGGTTTCGGTAGGAGTCTGCCGTCCCGATGGCCAAATGAATGATTAGTTGTCCCAATTGTCGGGATGAATGGTTAGCAAGCCCCTTGAACGCTTCGAGCCGCTGAAAGTATGGCAGAGGGACCGTTCTACGGTACAAGGCGAGCTGCATACGCGCTGACTGTTAGCATGGCACCCCTCCCGACGCAGTACCGCTTACGCGACCGCCTTACCCAACCGCCTCTTGCAGCAACAGCATTGTCAGCCAACCACACAACCACTTTGCCCACCCTCTTCACCCCGCCATTCCCTCCCCCAACGGTCCGCCCACCCGCCTCCCACGAGCACCACGCGGCCGCACCGCCCCCTCCAAACTCAATCAACCCACACTCCCAATCCGGCCCAAACCACGCTGCAACAACCGCATCCGGCCCTCGGCGGGTCGTGATGCAGTGTGTCAGGGGGCCCAGATGCTGCAAGCGGGGACGCGATTATGCGCTTTGCGCGGATTGGGCACGCGGCGGCGGTTGGGGGATGGCTGCCCGGTTTGAGCGGATGGCCAGATGCGGTTGAGCTGAGAGGGGAGCGCGGCGAAACGGCGGCGGTGCAGTGTGCGCGATCATGGTGGTGAATATGGTCTGATGCGGGGAGGGAGGGGAAGGCGAGCGCAACTCGATGCGTGCGTCCGGTATCGTCGTCCAGCGCCTGCTCGGCTCGAGTACGGTAGGTTGCGCGCTTCGGCGGCGCCCCGTCGCGAGTCCACGCTTCCTCTTCGTCCTCCGTGTCGACTTTCCCCCTCCCGCCCTGCCCCCACCGCATGAGCCGAATCCCGCACCGACGGGCTCCACCAACGCACCGTTGGCAGGGCGTCGGCGGCGGGCAGGGCTAGAAGGCCGCTTTCTTTTCCGGAAGCGAAGGGGCCAAGGCGTCGTCTGCGCTGCCCACCCTCGGCACGGCGGGTGAGCACGCGGTGGAGGCGAGAACCGTCGCCCGGATGGCGGACGGCGCGCCCAATGAGGCGCACGCGTCGTCGCGAAAAAGGAAACGCGGCAGGTCGCTAGGCTGCTTTGGGGTGGTGGGGGAAGAGGTCGACCGTTTGGAGGAGGCCGGGGAGGCACGGGCGTATGTTGGCCCGATGGGGGCGGCGTGTGGCTGGCGGCTGGCAGGGGGAATTCCAGTTTGCGCGAGAGGGTGAGCGTGGCCTCGGATTGGTTTGATTGAGGACTGAGGGGAGGTTTGAGGCTCTCTGTCTGGGGGTTTGCTTGTTTCCGCTGACTGAGAGGGGGAGTATGGGGTTTTGAGCGGCCGTTGACGCTCAAGTTGCCCTACTCTAGGCCGGTTTGGCGCGGTTGCGGCGAGTCCGATACGGCAGGTTTGGGGGTAGTTAGCCCAACGGTCCCCCGGCCTCGTGGTTCATGCGCGCTACTGCCCGTACGGTACGGTACTCCACCGTGCGGAGTCAGTAGCGCTCACTACCCCAACAGCCGGTAGACCAAAGATGCGCGGTTAGCGTGTGGGGGGTTATACTGGGAGCTAAATCTCTGATCAACAGACGTCTTTTGCGAGTGGGAGATGATTTTCGGAGGGGATCATTCCTGTCTACCGAACCACCTGAAGTTTCAAGGTAAGTCCCCACCACTGTGCGCCGGGTAGACTACGAAGTACCCAGCCGGACAGTGGAAGTGGTATAGGCCTAACAATGCCAGCAACAGTGCCACTGTAAGCAAGGTCCACGGAAAGCGGTGATGCAGGAATGCCACAGGGCTAAAGGTAAATCGTTGAAAGGCAAAGAGATGAGCATGGACGCAAGGAATGAACGGGAGGGAAGAGATGGCGATCATAATAATGGCGATTTGAGATATGGTGTTGAGGAACAGCAATGATCGACGCGGGTAGAGATCCGATTCACGTGTTTCTCGTTGTTTTGTCACTCCGCGACGTCGCCGAACATCAATTGGCCGACAGCCACATCTGCCTAGCCACCGATGCCCAGCCACGCCTCAACGTCACTTCCAACGACGATCATCTCGTCTTCCCAAACCTCATCTTCATTTTGCCCAATGGCCAACAACCTCCAACCGTCCCCTTGACGCTCATCCGGATGGACATTAGAACTGCCGTGCAAGTCCGCTTATAGCATTGAGCAGCAACCCCAAATCTCTGCCTAACCTAACAATCACCGGCCCGGCATCCTAGCATCGCATCCACGGATCACCACTGAATCCCCGGACGTACAGATCGGCATATCCGCACATCCACATTGAGAATTGAGCCAAACCTTCCATGTCCACACATATCCTCACCCGGATGATGCAGTCGCGTCTGGCGCCATGCCTCAGCTCTATCGACCGGACCCCTTAGCGGAGCTAACGCCGCCCTGGTCAACCGCTTTTCTAGTATGCACCTCCACCTGGCGATAGCTCCCCAACTAACGGCCCCAGTCCCAGCGCGATCTCGCCCTCCGCGTCCCCATCAACTACGTCATCCAGCCCGCCATTTCGCTCACCGCCGCCTGTTTCGGCGATGGTTCGTACGAGGACGTGGCCGCTGGCCGCTGCCTTAGCAACCTCCTGGCTGCCGGCTTCCGCAAGCTCTTCGTCGACCTCTACTGGGACGAGTCACGCCGCGTGTGGAGCCTGTGTCCCGTCGAGCTGTCGAATGCCACGCGCGCCGCGGGGCCGAGTAGTGCCCCCTCCGAGCCCGCGTCGTCGTCTGTCAGCGTGACATCGGTGCAGTTGAGTAATCGGGCAGCTCCGACACCCGTTGCCGTTGAGGCTCGCCAGGTCGGCTCTGTAACTTCATCCGCCGATGGCTCCTCGTCTGCCCCTGGTTCGCCCCAAAATGGGACAGCAACGGCCCCGCCTCCGCCGCAGGGAACGGACATCGTTCGCATCGGCCCGTACCAGTGCACGTCGTCGGTTGATTTGCCGATACTGGCCTCGGTGCTGGCGGACTACCTCAAGCTCACATCGAACACGCTGGCGGCTGTTCTGACGTATCTAACGCTAAACCTGCACGTGGCTTCACCCTTTAACTCTCCGCTCTCTCCTGGCCTTGCCCTCAACGGCACTTCTCTGCCAACACCCAGCGAGCTAGTCAGCGAGATCTTATCCCAGAATCTCTCGTCCTACCTCTACACGCCCACACAACTCGGAGAAGACCGCGCGAACCTCAACGGCTCGTGGCTCTCCGCACCAGCTGACCAGCGCCCTTACCTGACATACCTGGAGACAACGCCAGATCCGCGCGGTAACCTTTTCACGACGAGCGGATGGCCAAGCGAGGGGTACGTAGAGTTCCGCCGTAGCTTCCGGCTGTTCGCCGGACTGGGTAGCATCGACCCGCAGCTTGAGCGGTACAATTTATCCGGCGACAGCGAGACCCTCTTCCCATCCAACATATTTTCCTTCTTCCCATCCGCCTGCGCCCCTTCATCCTCAGACACGTCCTGGGCCCTCGCAGTCCTTCCCTCCCCCTACACCGCGGCAGCAGCTACGAACCTTACCACATGCGCCTTCTCCCCCTTCCTCAACTCCTCTCTCTCACGCCCCGCCTCCGCCAATCCCAGCCCCTACGTCGCCCTCGCCCGCGGTGCACTCTGGTCCTGGGCGCCGGGCGAGCCACACAATAGCTCGACGAGCGCGTCCGGGACGCCCGACCGCCAGCGCTGCGCTCTGCTCGACGCAAATCTCAGCCCGCCGCGCTGGCGCGTCGCCGACTGTGCCGAGAAGCACCCCGTGGCATGCCGGGTGGGCGAGGCAGGGTTCAATTGGCGCATTGCGGCAACGCGCACGACATACCGCGGAGCCAGCGCCGCGGGGGTGTGTCCGTCAGGCGCGGCGTTCAGTGTGCCGCGGACGGCGGCGGAGAATACGGTGCTGGGGGCGCTGGTGCGGCGCGAGGGGAGCAACGGCACGGGTGATGCCGAGGCGTGGGTGGATCTGAATGCTCTGGATGTGGAGGGGTGCTGGGTTGTGGGGGTTGATGGCGTGTGTCCGTATCGTAGTGCGGCGGGAGAGGAGCGACAGCGCGCGGTTGTGGTGCCCACGGTCGCGGCTGTGATCGTCTTCCTCATTGCTGCGTTGACGGTGTTCGTCAAGTGTGCGGCGAATCGGAGGAGGGAGCGTAGGGGCCGGAGAAGGAGGCGCGCGGGCGATGTGTGGGAGTATGAGGGCGTACCTGCGTGATCTGCTGACGACGCTGTGTGTATTGATATCCTTGTAGATGCGCGGTCGAGATGTTCGGACGTGCTGGACAGAACTGTTTGTTGTTAATATTGTATTTTATCTGGCTGGCTGTTCTCGGTGCCTCGTACTTGCCCGTCGAATCGCGTGCTTCGCCTGATGACGGCAACCCGTTGCTATCTGCGACGGGGAGCCGGCGTCGGATTTGACGTAGTTGAACTCCCACCACCAAGTCCTGCCCCGACCACCACCCACTTCTCAGAATTGCTTACCGGATGGACGTGACTCGGTAACTGGTAACCGGGACGAATGCCCGCACTATTCTACGTCTAGCCGACGTCCCCCGCTCATCCCCAGTGCTGGGAAAGCCCGGCCTTGTCGGCGGTGCAATTGACGAAACTGAAATACTCCAGGCCGCTTCCAGTCCTTGTGCATATGTGAGCCCAAAAGACGCGGTTCACAGCTTGGAAGATCTGGACGCGCACCGGGATCGTGGGTCCGCCCATATTCCTATGTCTCCAGTTCGACGGGACCAGCCTGGTATGACAGTAGTGGCTGGAAAACTTCACCGATATCAATATGTCATTTATCGTTTCTGCTGTGACAATAGTAGCTACATGTTGGCCTGCAGAGTTGTGATTTTCACGTGAAACCGGGGGAGGTTGTCGTGAGCCAGTAGAACTACTGGGCGCACGCCGCCCAGTCCAGTCAATCAGAAACAGAAAGTTTTGCCAGCTAATCATCACATCAAAGTCACCCCAATTTTGAAGTAGAATGACAACCCTTCCTGTGCGTGCATTGGATCAAATGAATTGTCAAACTACTGGGCTCGTCTTTGAAAATCAAGCAGTGTACAGATCATCACAATGCATCTATCCTTCATACTGCGGGCATCCTCGCGGGTGTCCTCGCCGGCGCCCTTGTAACTAGCGGACCAATTAGAGGGCATAATCTCTTAACAGCTGTTTATGTAAAGAAATCCTGCTCTCGGACTGGTCCACAAGCCATGAGGACTCCAGCGAGGGCGCGCAGAGTAAAATGAACATCGCATGACTATTTTGCGGCACGATGTTCAATCTCAACATTTTGATTGGATTATCAGAGAATATTAGGTGAGGGAAGAGCGCTTCAATTTACGTGTATACACTCCACCTCTCCGTAACGCCCTCAAATCTCAATACCGTAACTTCAAGTGGCGATGCACTTTTGTACCCGAGGTCAAAAAATATCACTTAAATCCTCAGACCCACTTTGGCAAACTGAGTAATTTGGCAGCACTTCTGCCTGACACGATGCCAGCGAAGAGCGGTGCAAAAACGATAGATTGCTTCGAGACGATGATAAAGAGTTGGAGAAGTAATCTACAGGGATGGGTGTGCAAAAGCATAACCGCAGTGTGGGGGCTTGGCGCCAGTCACATGACTACGCTGGTTCCCATACGTTATCTCGGTCCTATGCTACCACCCTGGCCACATCATGGCCTGAGGCATCACACCCTGTATGGCCAGAACCATGACACAGGCTTTCTCAAACTGCGTCACACGAGTTCATTACTTAAAGGAGTGAATTTCTGGTAGAGTGACTTCGCGAAACCCACGGGTCTGACTGGCCACTCGTTCGAGGGGCGGCGGGGGAGGAGTAACATTAAGGGTGCTTGTAAATCTATAGCCAAAAACTTACATCTACAGCCCTCTGGGAAATTAGTTCCAAAATAGTATAGTCTGTCAACAATCCCTACGCATTCATAACTAGCGCCAAAATACTGCCGTTCCAGCCACACCACCCCTATACCCTAGAAATCTCAGCCAAGACCCCATTAAAAGCTGACAATAAATTTTAAGTCGCGATGCACGTGTACGAGAAAATTATATAAACATAGAACCTAGCTTATTGTGATCTATTTGATGCGCCGAGTATTTTAACATTGACCTCGCCGCCGTAGTGTTGCTGTCAAAGGAGTTATCGCGGCTCAAAGTTTTACCACTTTTTAGTAGGGTCTTAGCGCCGGAATACTTAAACTGCTACTAGCCACACTTAACCGCAAAACCTTTAACCCGCGATAACTCCCTACCACGCAACGCAGTTTTGATGAAAGTAGTACCGAAATACTCGCCGCATTAAGGCAATCAAAATGAGCCTAATTATAACTTTATATAATTTTTTAGTATGAGTGCATCGCGATTTAAAGTTTTACGAGAGGTCTTTAATAGGGTCTTGGCGTCATATACGTAGGTAAACATAAGTCTAGCGGTGTTAATGGTGGAGTGTTCAAGCGCATGGGTTTCTAGGAGACTTTACCCTTTTAGGACTGGTTTCCAGGAGGGCTGTAGATTTCCAAGTACCCTAACATGAACTGACAAAGTAAAAGGTCTTCCTCAACATCATTCACGGCATCAGGACCCAAAAAACGGAGGGCTCGTATGTATAATCATTCTTCAGAAAATAAATATATTCCCACGATTTGAGGCTATCATGATCACATACGTCTTGGTAAAGGGAAATTGCGAGCACTAAGTGCTTTGCTTGTGTCAAAATGGTTGACAGAACAATTGTTTGAGTAGCTCGGATTGGCTGCATAATCGCCGCACAATCTGCCAAAGCACTATTATACATCTTCGACCTAAGAGGAATTTTGAGGACCTCCGATCAAAGTGCGCATTGGGATCAGTGCCGTCTGCTATCCGTACGTGCCTGAGTAAAATTTACGATGAGCTACGATGATCTGTTACTGCAATATGAGCATTGAATTCCAGTCGGTAAGTGCGGCATCCGGGTCTTCAAGTGTGATATATTTGGGAAAAAGGCGTAGCTCCCAGCGTAGAAAAAGACTACCCTTAGAACCACCCCCCGAGTTACTAGAACCATCGCCCAAAATTACTAAAGCCCCTGTAGGTGCTGACTTGCGCTCTTTTACAGCATTCTACGGGGACTATTCTGTATACGTGCCCCTAGGATATTCATGAACCATGAATGCATTGCGACTTGAAGTGGAAGTCCGAAAATCTGAAGTGGTCTTGGTGTTTATGGACAGCAAGCTATCCTTGCACTTAAATGCCACTATTTCCCACGAGTGTTTCGCGTCAAAAGAAGTGTTAAACTCCGAGTTTCGTCGAGGCAATGCTTATCCAATACATTCCACCCTCATACGTTACGGCCGGTCGTTTGACGTCGAGGCTCCCATACGGCTTTGGTTTTAACATGGGAATGTGTACCTGATTCCGGGTGTGCTTGGGATTATCTCTCTCTTCTTATTGTGCTGCAAATTACACGAACCAAGGGACATATAGAAGAAGGAAACTGGGCCGGAACTACCCCGCGAAGAGGCCGGAGGCCCCCAGAACCCACATACCCTGAAGACAAAATGCTCATGGAAGCGAAGGCGATCGTGGCCGCGGCAGACCCCTCCCAGGCGCCAAGAACGATCTTCCGCGACTGGGAGAACCAAGAATGGGAAGCCCTGTGGAGAACCAACGGACACAAACAGGCACCAGCCTGGCACACCCCCTGGAAGGAATACGTCCCCAACCTCCATGGTGGACTACTGAAGGCCAACAGCGCCGTAGCAACACAACTACGCACTGAATGCATTGGACTGCGAGACTTCCTCTTCAGAGTAGGAGTCCCGACATTTGACTCCCCCCGGTGCCCCTGCGGATTTGGGCGACAAACACCCAAGCATATGGTCATGAGCTGCACGCTCGGAGCGGAACGCTCCGAGCTCTACGAGCTAGCAAGAACGATTGACTACAACAAAATGATCAACACTAGGAGAGGTCTAGAGGCAGTCACAAACTACATCATCAACAGAGGCTTCATCGGCCAATTCAGGCTAGCTAAAGAATTCCGCCAATCGGAACCCGAGATGTGGGAAAAAAGCAGCCCACACCCAACAAACTGTTCATAAATCCACAATCTCCTAGCGAGACTGGAAGTGAACCGGATGAAAGCGAGCCACCACAAAGCTGACGGCCCGCAACCGGAACCCCCCAGGAACCCCAAGAGAGCCGGAAAAGCTCAATAAGAAGAGCGGATTCAACGATTCAACACCACACTTGCTACCAGGAACCGGATCTCCCCCAAAGAGGAGCCGCCGCCCCCCCCCCCCCTGGCGGCCTCCGGACAACACCTGGTATTCTTCAATTTCCTTCCTCTCCTTCTCTCTTTCGGTCACATGACCTAGAATCACGGGATCTGCGTTGCTGTAGGCGTTCGGCGTTTTTGGGGTTTAATTGGGATATGGAGTGTTTCTCAGTTTCTCGGCGTGCAGCCAAGTTCTCGCTTTGGACACACAAGAATGGTGCAAAGAAAAGACGATAAACATATGTTGAAGGCGTGGGGCTCACATGCCCCTCTCCAAAGGACGACTTCCAGGGCTTTTCCTCAACCCTTGCAGGGAGGGTTTTTGCCGTGTAGAACCAAAGAAATTGGTCAAGCCCACTCCTAAAGTGGTGAGACCCGACCATACGGCTAGCTAAAACAAGCCTGGGCGTAATCAAGCTATTATTATTATAGAAGAAGGAATCTATGAAGTGCCCATCCTAGGTTCCGAGGTGCATATCTTACGTGCATCCCCTCGCTTTGATAGTGGACTGCAACCAAACGGAAGACAGGTTTTGGAAAAAATGCAGGCTCAGGTGGAGCGCTATTTTGCCCGCGTAACCTCAAATCCTGAGCATACAAACCTAACATATGGCCTCGTTTATGTCTCCTCGGGTTAATCTCACGTTAGAAAAATAGAGACACAAGTTTAGTAAGCTCCCTTGCTACAAGTTGTACCTAAACTTAGCAGTTTAAAAGCAGAGCCTGCCTGGTTAATAATAGCTCCTTACATACGTCTCAATGACATGAGTATGTTGGAAGTTTTCTGGAGCCGGGGCCTATGTGGGAAAATGTTTTCTCGTTTTAAACCAGGTCGGCTAAGAAGCCCAGTGCTAGAGCAATAAAATCCTAAGCCATTGCGGCAACTACCCGGGCCAATATTCCACAATGGGGCTATCTTAGGATCCTTACCAGACTTTGTCCATGAGCTACATTGAAGCTTTGATTGTAAGTTCTAGCCTGTATCAGCTAGAATAACCTAGGCACATACCCTAAAACCTGGGAACCACGCCCCACATACACACCGCTCTAATTCAGCCAATTAGGAGACGGGTAGTCTGGGGAAAGAAGTCAGACAGCCTGTTAAAACAATCTATGGGACATTCCGTTATTGTAGGTGCAAAGAGAGTCCGCCGTAAGCGGTTGTAACAAGTGGAAAATCATGGGCTTCTGGCGAGTAATGTAATGTTAGTGGTCTCGGCATGATGACGATGATGCACTTATAGTTTGCAGCAACAGTAAGGGCCATAGGACTCTCCACGCGTTTACCGCGCGGCCTTCCTAGGGTGGTTACGCCCATAGGTTGTGTGATTCCGGCATAAGGGAGCTGATGTCGGGAAGTACTACGAGAACGCCCAAGATCTTCAAAACTCTAGTCCCCGCGTCCCCCACATCCCCCCCACCTAACCCAGCCCAACCACTAAAATCAGTCAATCAGGCCCACGAATTATGGAAAATTCCCCTACCAAAACACCACCAAAGTCTACAGTCCCTCGCAATGCTCGCATGCAGCAATGGTTCATCAACCCGCATTTTACATATTCAGTGGCGCTTGGAAGATGCAAGTAATCTGGTACCTTATCTTGAGCCGACTATAATGTGAGTATCGCAACTTTAAATTTTGCCTTTAACTATTTTGAGGTTTAATGTACCCTTCGCAGTAACAGAGTCTTGAAGCTGCAACGAGCAACATAAGTTTGAATGACAATATATTCATGCAAAGCTGTTTAACACAATGAAAGTGTTACCCAGTTAGTTGCCTTGTCGAGGTCATTCCAAATGATGCGAAGCCTATCTCTATTCATCTTTAGGCATGGGTGCATCACGCCCTGAAGTTTGGTGTCGAGGTTTGATGGGGGGTCTATAAAAGTAAAATGAGGGGGATATTTGGTCCTTGCATTATTCATTTCGCGGCCTTCTCTTTTTCGCTATCATCGGGTTGGTTGGGCTGGGGAGCTATAGGTGTGGTTATTCCCTTATCCTGCAGGCGTCCTCGCCAGGGTATTTATAACTGGAAGACCAATCAGAGAGCAAATATTGTTAACACAACCGCTCCGCAAGGGAAATTGTTCTCCGATTAATTCGCCAGTTACAAGTACCATAGCGAGGGCCCCAGCAGTACAAGGGATATCTCAGGCTATTATGGAATCCGTGCCTATTTGCTCGCACGAGGAAGTTTATACAAAGGTGTGCAAAAGGAGGATGATATTAATATTCCACTGACCCAAAGCTATATGGCGATACTTCAAACTGAATCGCAGGGCACATGTCCTCTAGACGTAAGTAACGCAAACATCGTGTATATCGCAAATCTGGAGCTGCATCAAATGCTGGTACAGAAACTAAACAAACAAAAGCTGCTAGCTACGCCATCCTTCATATACCATCCCTTTTACGGCCCAGGTATTGAGTCACGTACTCCTTATCATAAACCAATAAAAAGGCTCAAATTTGTTCAGAATCTGAGTCAGCTAACAAACAAAATTCCTATCATCAGCAACCATAACAGTGCCATCGGACCCCGGATGCGTTCAACGAAGACTAGATATTAAGGGTAATATAAAGTCCTTGCACGTATGGCTTTGCCTGCGGGACTTGTGTGACGTGTAATTTTAAAAGCCCTACTCCAATGCCCAAAAATTGGAATACGGACCTTACATAATAATAATAATAATGATAATAATAGCCCAGGCTTGTTTTAGCTAGCCGTATGGTCGGGTCTCACCACTTTAGGAGTGGGTTTGACCAATTTCTTTGGTCCTACACGGCAAAAACCCTCCCTGGAAGGGTTGAGGAAAAGCCCTGGAAGTCGTCCTTTGGAGAGGGGCATGTGAGCCCCACGCCTTTTACATGTGTTTATCGTCTTTTCTTTGCACCATTCTTGTGTGTCCCAAGCGAGAACTTGGCTGCACGCCGAGAAACTGAGAAAAACTCCATATCCCAATTAAACCCCAAAAACGCCGAACGCCTACAGCAACGCAGATCCCGTGATTCTAGGTCATGTGATCGAAAGAGAGAAGGAGAGGAAGGATATTTAAGAATGCCAGGTGGTGTCCGGAGGCCGCCAGGGGGGGCCGCGGCGGCTCCCCTTTGGCGGAGATCCGGTTCCTGGTAGCAATAGTGGTGTTGAATCCGCTCTTCATCACGTGTGGGTAGACTGGTGTTGTTGCTACTCCTAGTGTTATGCTGTCCTAGTATGCTGTGTTTGTGGTTGGGGAAAGGGCACTTCGGGGGGTTTGCTGCTGGGTTGGGGGACGGTGTTGACCCTGAGGACGGGGATTGGGTTTCGGCTGCGTGGTGTCGTGTGGTGAGGTCTGTGACCTCCGTTGTATTGAGCTTTTCCGGCCCTCTTGGAGTTCCTGGGGGGTTTCGGTTGCGGGCCGTAAGCTTTGTGGTGGCTTAGGGGCAATGTATGATGCGTGCTTGGAATATCTCTGTAGTTGAAATGTGTAAGGCACATGTTTAGTCGTCACCCATTCCGTGGTCCACATGCATCATTGCTGCCGGGGTTTGCTATACATTGCTCTTAATTTACAGAAGCCTTTGGAAGTGTTCACATAATTTCCCAAGCGCTAGTGATACCTTATTCCTCATACGGCCCAGGCACTGGCCTAGGTACTCGCCATCCTGGACCAATAAAAGAGCTCAGATTTCTCGCAGAAGGTAACATGTCTTTTACGGAACCGAATTTTTGCCCTTTCATTGGTCCATGATAGCGAGTACCTGGACCATTTAAGGGATAGAAAATGCTCAGTTAATTGTACTCGTCCTTTCCCTTTATGTTAAGTTTCCGTCAATGGATTCCCAACTCTACTAGCCTGTGCACTCCTACAGGACTAGCACAACCGTCCCGCGACCCATCGTCCTTGTAGTGGGAAATACTACCAAGCACCCGCAAAAGAATTAAGATACCACCGACAAGTAGATATCTCAATCCCAGCCAGTTAGAACTTGAGAAAAAGAAAAAGAAGACTGTACGCCTACCCCTTAGCGCGTGTGTGCCCGGCTCATGCATCATTTGCTGTTCATCACCGGACTTTCTTGGACAACTGTTTATAAAACATAAGCATCCAAAACCTGCTAATATCAAGCCCTCCCTGCCAATCAGAAGACGCTAACTGGAATAAAGGTTAATCAGTTTGGGTTGATTATCAAGCTTTCTGGCTTTCCGGTCTATCCAGTTTCTGGATTTGCCGCATAATCTTAGTATGAGTGCTTTGGACCAGGTACAGTTCCAACCATTTTTCTCGGACAGTCAGATCTCATGAATAATGTATCATCACAATGCACCCGCATGGTGTCTCTGTATTGCGATGGCAACGACAACTCCACAAATTATATTAATATTAATATTAACTAAGATGGGGTGTGCATGCGAGTCCGGGGGTATCTTCGGAATAGTTAATCAATCAGCACGATCTCAAAATGACAATTTTGATCTTTATATGGCAGGTGTCCTCGCTGACGTCTTTATAACTAGCAGACTAATCGGAAAGCAGAGCTTCTTACACAAAAAAAACCGTTACTAACTTTTGTTTCCTAACTGGCCCGGCAGTTAGGAGGATGCAAGCATATCTTGTAGCTTTTCCGACCTCCCGCCAAACAACAAGTGGAACCGCAACCAAAATTCTTTTATATGCTTGGGCAGGTACGCTATTTTAGCCCCACGTTTCCCATCACAATGCACCGAGTTGTGCTATGCAGATCACTGGTGGTCCCACGATACTTGCAAAACGTGCAAGCGGTGCCCTTCGGCCCCGTGGTCCTCAAAGTTCTCTAACCAAATTAGAGGATTTTACAAGCAGTGCCCCTTGACAAGGGCTTCTTGGTACTTTATTGGCTCTCATCATCCCCATGCTCCTGGAATTCATTCTAGCACATACTCATTTAACTAATTGGCTGACTTTTTGGATGCGCAAATATCATTCACACGTGCTTGGAAAGAAGTGGTCTAGTGCTGACTCCGGGCCATGGGACTCCCATAGCGTCAATTCTGTCACTATCAAGATTATCCCTTGTACGGCCCAGATACTGGCCCAGGTACACGACCAGGTACTCGTCCCCCACTTTTCCCTCTCATGGACCAGTCAAAGATCTGTAATTTAGGTCTGTAACGGTTTCTCTATTTCTGTAACAAATACTAGCTCTTTAATTAGTCCGTGATAGCGGAAAAGTAGGGGACGAGTGCCTGGGCCAGTACCTGGGCCGCATAAGGGATAATGAGGGCCGATAGTGATGTTAGAGGATGAGAATTGGAGATGGAATATGGATGACATGTAGGGTCCAGTAAGATCTGAATGATACCGACCCACTGAAATGAGTCTTACCCGGAAAAAGGGCAGGCCTTTCTGACCGGGAACGGGTTCTATACGTAGTAGATCTCAATGAACTAACATAGATACTTCGGAAACAAAGGGAGGGAGTTTCGTAGAAAATTCAATACATCCACTCCAAGGTTCTATGTGCGTTGTAGGTCCGGGTCGAAGTTTGGCAGCTGGCACGATCAAGGGCGGAAACAATTCAAGGAAGGTGAACGGCTATACGTTGTACACTGACTGAACTGTTACATCGAGTTTGCCCGGAAAGTAGCTGGACAGGAGACCTTGAAAGTGACTGCGGCCACGTATCCGAAGGCCGACCCCGAACCACCAGCATGTCCACGTCACATGATATCTCCTTCCGCCCGCCGGCTTCGGCCCCTTCGGTCGTTCGGGTCCAACACGAGCCGAGCCATACGCAACCCCACGGCAACTTTCCCCATTAGTAGCTGCGTTATCCACTTTCGCCATTATTGAAACAGAAAATGCATATCATCTGACCCAGGTGCGACCCCGCTGATGGAGCTTACCCCGGATGCGGGGTAGCTAAAAGGGTCCAGCGTTACCTTCACCTTGAGCTCGCGTCCAGCTTCTCCTCTTTCTACAGTCCAGACAACTTCAATCCTGTCAATCTTTGCTTCTTCTTCTTCCAGGGGCAATCATAATGACGACTCCGACCAAGCCTAACATCGGCGTCTACACCAACCCAGCCCATGAGCTGTGGATCGCCCCCGCCTCGCCCTCCCTCGAGGAGCTCTCCTCCGGGTCCTCGCTGAAGGAAGGCGAAGTCGCCATCGCAGTGCGCAGCACAGGCATTTGCGGGTGCGTCCGTCCCCAACCGCACCCTTAGCCCCAACTAATCCCCTAAGCTCAGATATCCACTTCTGGCACGCCGGGCGCATCGGGCCCATGATCGTAGAGGATTCGCACATCCTAGGCCACGAATCCGCCGGTGAAGTGCTCGCCGTACACCCCTCCGTTACTAGCCTGCAACCGAGCGACCGCGTCGCCATCGAGCCCAACATCCCATGTTTCGCCTGCGAACCCTGCCTGACAGGCCGGTACAACGGCTGCCCGAACGTCGCCTTCCTGTCCACCCCGCCCGTCCCCGGCCTGCTGCGCCGCTACATCACGCATCCCGCCCAGTGGTGCCACAAGCTCCCTGAGAACCTGAGCTACGAGGCCGGCGCGCTGCTCGAGCCGCTCAGCGTTGCGCTTGCGGGGATTAAGCGCGCGGGCTTGCGCCTCGGCGATGCGGTGCTCGTGTGCGGCGCTGGGCCCATCGGGCTTGTGACTGCGATGTGTGCGGCGGCGGCTGGGTGTGCGCCGATCGTGATGACGGATATTAGCGAGGAGCGGCTCGCGTTTGCGGCGAAGACGGTTCCGCGTGCGCGCGTGTTGCGAGTGCAGCCCGGACAGAGTGCTGAGGAGTTTGCGGGACGGGTCAAGGAGTTGATGGACGGGGAGGAGCCGCGGGTGGCGATGGAGTGCACGGGGGTGGAGTCGAGTATAGCAGGGGCGGTGCAGGCGGTGCAGTTTGGGGGGCTGGTGTTTGTGATTGGGGTGGGGCGCGATGAGATCAAGATCCCGTTTATGCGGTGCAGTACACGCGAGGTGGACTTGCGCTTCCAGTACCGCTATGCCAATACCTGGCCTACGGCGATTCGTCTGCTGGCGAATAAGGTCCTGGACTTGGAGCCGCTCGTTACGCATCGCTTTGATATTGAGCAGGCTAAGGAGGCGTTTGAGACGTCGGCGAATCCGAAGAGCGGGGCCATTAAAGTCGTGATTCAGAGCTTGGAGTAGGATATGGCTATGGGCGTCTGTTGAGTCGGGTACCGGTGCTGGGGCATAAAGTCTGTGGCTGCTGGTCTCAGTTGCTCGTATCCTGAAATTCGGACAGAAAGCTTGAAACCTTCCGTCTCTCGAACGGTAGCAACGACTCAAGTTTCTCTGAGAGCTGAGTAGATATCTGCATTGTAAAAATGACGACGTTCGGTGCTGTGCTTGAGTTTTTTTTCGATGCAGGAAGGGGGTGGTTGGGATCACCCGGTTCTGGAGTCCAAACTCAGGGGTAAAAAGACCATACGCTGACGTCGACGAGCCATCTCTTCCATGCCTCATCAGGGACCTGAGCGGTCCCCAACTAGCATCAAAGGTTGGATACCTAGCCATCCGGTCCCAAAGTGCAAAAAGATGGTCAATACGGGGGTCGAACCCGCGACCTTGGCGTCTCAACTCGCTTGCAACGAGCTATTAGCACCACGCTCTAACCAACTGAGCTAATCGACCAGATGATTGGTTACTTCCTTTACCGGTAAGTATTAGAGGCAACAGGCGGCTCAGAAATATGGGGAGTAAACACCTTGGGAATTCCATGAACGCCCTCTCAATAGGAACGAACGTGCCGAACCGAAATCACCACTAGAAACTGTTCCCAAGATCCTGGTATCCGTCTACCATATGCCCATCCAACCAGCCCAAACCATTTTCCCCAACCACCAACACCAAAATGACACCTCCCAATCGCCCCATCACCCCTCACCTCCGCCCCCCCCCCTAATCTGCGCATCCTCCTCCTCCAATGCGCCGCCATCCCGCGGCAAGAGGACCGCCTTATCAATGGCAACAGGGAGGCCCCGATGCCGTCCGCGGAGCATAACTGCACACAGGATGAGTTTGCTCAGCGTCCGCCACGCCCCCGAGAACGAATACGCCTCGTCAGGCAGCCCTATCGAGATGCCCACATTACCGTACCCTGACCAATTAGCGGATACGAAACGGGCGAAGAAGGGGAACAGACCGGATACGACTTCGAAAATGACGTTAAACACGGAAAAGATAGTCGGATCGCGCTCAAACCTTGCGCCCTCAACCACCATGATCAAAAACACCGCAAACACCAACCACCAGATATCATGCGCCAACTGTGCCCGCAGCTGCTGCTGCACAAACACGCGCTTCGTGCGCGCCAGCTCACTGCCCAGGCCCACGCGCCGCCGCATCCACCCCCGTAACGGGTGCATATCCGGCTCCAGGGCGGCGAAGTCGCAGTCGTCGACGTAAATCCCCAGACTGCGCTCTTCGTACACGTTCGAGTTGCGCATCGTGATGGCCACGGGAAAGGCGGACACGTACATCATGATGACGTAGAGGACCTGCAGGGAAACCCGCACGCTGGGCAGAGGCACGACATAGAACCCCCCGTGCCGCACAGCGAGCGCTTGAAAAAGCCCATCCAGAAACTCCAGGCCGGGGGAAAGGTGCGTTATGGCTCTGTTGCCGATCTAGATCCATTAGGTTAGAGCAGCTCAGGATCAAGGACACTTGCATTGAGGATCGCGAACGCCGCGCAGTCGATTCCGTTGAGCACCAGGACGCTCAATCCGAGCCACCACGTATACTCAGCGGGAAACAAGTGCGTGTAACACCGGCGCGGATGGTCGAGCAGAAACTGTAACGTGCTCCGCGTATCTGCCCAACGCGGGGTGTCGGGCGTCAGCTTCCGCGCCACCCAAACGATTAGCCGCAAGAAAATTGGGTAACAGGTGTTGCCTGCGAGGATGAGCAAGCCCATAGTGATCAGGATATAGGGCATATCGTTGAAGGCGACCATGTTGGCGTCGAGCAAGCTCATGCCGGAGTTGTTGAACGCAGAGACAGCGTTGAAAGCGCCGACCCACCTGCCCATCAGCACCACTCCAGAACACAACTCCCTCAACCAGAATGAAAACTTACCACGGTGCAAGCCCATTTTCCCGACATACGTTCGGCCTCCAAACCGCAATATACCCGCCCAGAGCCAAACACCCAAGCAACTGCCACAAAACGAAGTAGGCCGGCACAAGCCACGCCAGCATTTCAACAGCCTTATACTCCCGCCCTCCCAACCGCATCCGATCCTCCTCCGTCAAGTGGTGAAAACTTGAGTTCCGCGCTACATGCACCGAGCGCGCCCGCGCCGCTGCATTCGTCTCCGTCGATATTTCGCGCCTCAGTTCGAGCGAGGTACCTCGTGAAGCAAGGCGCGCAATCGGCGCGCCCGACGCACCCACGCCGTTTAGCGAGAGCATGGACTTCCAGAGCCCCTCATCGCCGGCCCGGTGCTTGCGCGGGTCGGAAGCGAACGTCACAGCTGTAGCGGTAGGGGGACGCTCGGTCTCGGGCAGTGCGGCCGTGGGTACGACAGACGATCCACTTTCGTCAATGCTGTCGAGCGGCGCGGGCTTTTCACCCTTTGGCGAGTCCACATTTGATGGGTCAACCTTTGAGAGTGGATCCGCCTCGGACGATTTCTCGTTACTCGACGCAGGGGGTGCGCCTGCCCCGGCCCATTTCTCGTTACTCGATGCGAGGGGCGCGCCTGCCTCAGGGGATTGCACGCTGGAGCGTGAGCGGTACCAGCGCCTACCCGCGCGGGCGGCGCGGCGCTCAAGCACGGATTGGAAGGTGGCCTCGAAAGCGCGTAGACGAACGTGAACCACGAAACCGGACACGAAGATTGCGGAGCCGAGCATGATGAGCACGAAGAGGAGGGCTTGCTGGAAGGAGTTGAGGGTGCTGAGGTTGATGGTGTTGAGCCCGGTTAACGACATGGCTGACACAGTGAGAAAGAGGCTGTCGGTGAAACTGACACGTCGGTGAGGTGTCGAAGTTAGATAGAAGATGACGGCTCCAACGAGACAAGTCAGGATGAAGTAGAGATAGTGCAGCGTGATAAAGGTCAAGGCGGGGAGATGGGAACGCGCAGTACGGAGGCCGCGAGAGAGATTCCGGAGGAAGATCCGGAAGGGGCGCGTGAGGGAGAGCTTCATGTTGTCCAAAATGCCAAAATATCACTTCGTATGATCAGTAAACTTCGGTATCGTCTTTTGACTCTAACTCGGGTCCTCACGGTGGGCAAGAGAATAGTCAAACACTCGGATTACGATTCAAGCCTGACGCGGGCGGAACGCGTACGCACGGCTGGCGGAGGAACATCGATATGCACACAGGGCAGAAGGAGCGACGGCGACGCCCTTAATTGGGCCGACAAAGGCAATTCCGCCGTGAACCGGTAGAAGACGAAGTTTTCGCGGCATGGGACCGCCGTTGGAGTGAACATTGTTTTGCCTCTCAAATTGCCGCTTTCGGTTTAGGTCCAGTTGTAGGTGACGGCAGCGTGCCAATGTTTATCCGCTGGACGTCATATCGCGGGATCCTGGCGTGCCTGGGAACTGATGAAGGTTAGAAGAGGCGTTTGGATGACTTGTGGGAGCTATAGGGCGAGCAGCGGTCACGGTAGCAGCTGTATCGGAGACAACGATAGCAGATGTATCGAAGGCACATGGACATAGGAGAGTTTGAAGATGTGGATATCACTTCCGAGACTTCGCTTCTTGAGCGCCACACGAGCATCACTCGTCAAGAATCAGGTGGGACAATAGACTCTGGGCCACAAACAGGATAAAGCTAGACTTCGTAGGAAACGGCGCAGAGTAGCGAAAGGCATCGCGCTATTCGGAAGCTGTAACAACCACCCGGAAGCTCTTCCTCAACAGCCCGCGCAAGGCGAACACATCGATGAAAAGAAAGCAGACCATCAAAAATTATGCCAGTGAGGCCCCCGAAGGAGACTCATACCAACACCTCTCCACGCTGTGCAATGCAGGAGGTCCTGGCAGGCTTCCGCATTCTTGAGCGCGGATAGCCCCAACAAGGTAAGTATGAAGAAAAGAAGAAGAGGAGGAGAGGGGGAAAAGAGCCCGATTTATACTCGGTGGCGCGAGGCCTGTGCTTTGGCTGTCAGCTGATTCGGCGGAGGTTTGTCCGGCTTCCGCGGTGTCGGTGCACGGCTGGTGCCTGCTTGCGGACTCCTCGACTCTTACCGCTTGTCATGAAGCAGGCAGGTGCGAATGCCTTCATCTGCAAGGGCCACCGCCGCGTTATTCGAGGCATGAGTCGGCCTCGCAGTCATGACTTCCCACTTCCCGTCCGCAGCCCCTGCCCTCTCACCTCAACGCAGGCAACAACGGATGATAGTAGCCACGTCATATTTCGAGAAGGAAAGAAACTCACCATATCACATGACTTCAGTTCAACTGGTCGATTAGCTCAGTTGGTTAGAGCGTGGTGCTAATATCTCGCCTCAAGCGAGGGAGACGCCAAGGTCGCGGGTTCGACCCCCGTATTGACCATCACACCCGAACGTCCTTTTTGCCCCTTTGGGAGTTACTGCGTTTGGAAGACACTTCCCTTTGCACGGTCGAATTGCTGTTTGCTCACAGAGGAGGCCGAAGGCTCCAGAGAGAAAAACGGCAAGCGATACGGCCTCGCCTTGAAGAATGAAGCTGGTTGTCTTTGAGCTATTGTGTTTCCTCCTTTAACCGGTACACGGCGTATTCTGTTCTCGTAATGTCATCTGCCATGTCGATCAACCGCATCGCTCCCCTCCACAATCCTTCCCTCGCCTGTACCTCCGCTCCCTCCCCCCCTCTCTCCGTGTCTTCATCCCAGAGCTCCTTGAGCTCCTTCACCTTCTCATCCAGCGTCATGGTTTTCACATCGTGCTCGCAACCGATCAAATCACTCCCCCAAAAATCCTTATCCGGATCCTCCCCGGCAATGAAAGCTTCCAGCTGCACAACCTGCTCAGGAATGGTAAGCTCCCTCCATGGGTTCTTTCTGTTTGCCCACGCGACCGTATCTGCCCTCAGCGCAACCTGAGTGCGGAAACAGAAACCAGAGGAAGAGAGGACGTATCCCCCGAGGTAATTATGCGCTTCGAGCCACTCCTCTTGCTCCTCGGACAGCCCCGGTAATATCACACTATCAAGGCAGAGTGTGTCGTGCGGGTTGTGCTTGAGCGTGAAGCCGTACTCCACAAGCAGGAAGGCATTCGTATGCGGCCCGTAGGATACAACGACCTCCTCGCCCTCTTCTTCTCGCCGTTAGCACTACCCCGCCAACATGACTAGGAAAACAAACCGTATGTGCGATCACACACAATCCGACACTCGCGCGGATTCGACTCAAACGCACACTCCCTAACCGTCAGCCTTACCCGTGCAGACCCAGAAGCAACTCACCCCCGAGCCCGCATGATTCAAGTAATCCGCCACGGGACACAGCGCAAGGCACTCATCCTGATTCACACTCTTAATCTTCCTCCTCTTCCCCCCCCCCGCTCCTCCCGCTTTCCATCGCACCGCGTGCGGCCAGAAAAACACCCGCGTATTCACTACGAGCCAGTAGTACTCAAATTCCTCCCGCTCCACACCCTCTTCCGTCAGAGCCGGACCATACACCGCCCAATCCGTATCCAACTTCGCGCGCTGCTTCGCAAGGAGCTCGCGGCACTCTGGCAGAAGACGCTGCTGCGCCTCCACGAGCCAGAGGAGCGGCATGCTGGCGAAGTCAGACCGGGACGGCCAGACCTCGCGCCAGGGACCGAGGTCGGCTTCCCCGTTCCCATCGTCGTCTCCGTTAGGGGTGCGGGAGTTGAGGAGCAGGGCTGCCGCGAGGCGGCCGTGTACCGTACCTACCACGTCCTTGAGCTGAGGCACATCCCGCACGAGCGGCGTTTCTTCAGTTATGATTGCTGGGGTAGGGAGAGTGAGCAGGACGTCGCCTTTCTAAGATTCTTAGCTTAAGAATATCAGGAGGGAGGGAGGGTTTACAGAAAGTTTGGTCGATGCAATCAGCCCGATGCCTTTGCCGGGTATTGGTGCAAGCTTCACGCCGTGCGTCACGATCCCCCGCGAAAGGGCCCATGAGGCGAGGGTTGTGTGTTTGGGGACCATGGCTGCAATGAGAGGCATGTTGTATGGGAGGCTGCAGACAAAATGTTGTGCAGCGGCCACGGGGAGAGGAAAGTGTGATGCCGTGCAGCGGTCGCGGGAAGAGGAAGGTGGATCCTAAGAATCGGCAAGCGTGGATCAGACTGTGTGTCAAAAGGTTCAAGTTGTTTGCGTTGTGGTGGCAGGTGTACTTTCGGGAACAGGTTCGATTGTTCGTCTTCAATCGCTTCGAGGCCGAGTAGCTTTATCCTGGCCCGGTTTTTAGAATCATACGTTGGGTACGTATGTTGTGCGCGTCCTCGCGACGACGCGTCAAAGGGCCATCCGACCCCGTCACGGTACCCCTCCCCGATAGTCTCTGCCTTATAATCAGCACAGATGTTGTCGAAAGGTGGCGAGAACTTTTGGGGGCGTCACAGCTTTCTTCGGGTTGCACTTTCACCAACGAGGCGGAGGTTGTCCGTGATCACATGACACCGTCTCAAATAACAAGCAGCGGATCACAGCCCTGCAGATACAGTGCATTGAACAAAACTCCAACCTATATCACTCTGAGCCTGAATATTCCCGCCTATCCATACCACCCGACGCCACCCATTCCATACTACATTTTAACTCCTTACCTACCAGTGCCCTGAACCGGCGCATGGCCCTCCTCATCCCCTGCCTCGCTCTCCACATCTGTCCAGCTGCCGGGTGTATCCACACCACCAATAACACTATACGCTTCGCTGAAGCCCGTCTCGCTGCGTGAATCCGCCTCGCCTGCCACGCTCGCAAACTCAGATAGCATATCCTCACCACCGAAGCTAGCTACCGACGCCGCGCGGCTGAGTCCATCTTCCGTCGGTGTCATCGTGCCCGTTGGCGTCGCAGCCCCGGAGTGCGTGCAGAAGTCGTCGTCCGCAGTGTTCGAGTCGTTGACCGCGGTGGCGGAGCGTGAGTCGGATTGCTCGTCGACGGCCGAGTGAAATGAGGCTTCGGTGGCAGGGGCGAGACTTGGGATGAAGGGTGAAGCACTCAGCGCATTTTCGGCCATCTCAGCCATAGGAGGTACAAGACGAAGCTCGGGAGACGGGGCGGATGAACGGCGAAAGTGGGCTTGATCCTCGGGCGGGAAGTGCGGTTGCTGGGTTGATGGGGCCGGCAGTGCAAGCGTCGGTTCCTCCGTGGCCTGGTAATCGGTCACGCTGCGGCGCAGCGCCTCTTCGATCTCCGCCTGAAATTCTTCTTCAGTCTTGTATTGCGGGCCATCGGCCGAGTAGTCAATAAGTGGCTCATCCGCGGGCTTCTGACTAGTCTTGGTGCTCCCGCGGGACTCGCGCAGCGTCGCCGTCTCGTCCTCGTCAGTGCCAATGAGCTGCTGATCGAATAATACCTGCGCCTCGTCGTCGAACGGGTTCGCGTACAGCGTACCCCGTTCAAAGCCTCGAGAGCCTGCAGTGCCACGCCGCCGCACCTTCCCGTCTGCCAAATCCGTTGCTGTAGTATTCGCCGTGTCACGCAGCGTACCGTCCGTCATGACAATGGAGTCAAACCCCGAGCCCTGCGCCGAGGTGCCCATGGACTCAAGCTCGTCGAGGTCGACCGCGATGCCTTCTGACTGTGCTTGTCGGATAAGCTCGAGACGGTTCATGCGGATGATTTCCTGACGCCGCCGGCGCCGTGTGGCTTCGGCCTCCGGGCTGTCCGACTCATCGTCTGAGTCACGGTGCTGTCGTGGGTTGATGCCGTCGCCTAGGCTGTGCAAGGTCATAGCGATTTTACGGCGAGAGGAATCTATCCATTCGCGGAAACGCTCATCTTCATGGTAGATGGCCAGGCCGGCGGCGAGTACAATGGAGGTGACGATTATGACGCCTACGAGAGTCAGAGTGACGGAGATGGAAATAACTAATGCAGCGATGGAGCTACAACGCAGTAGACTCACCTTTGGCAATAGGGAGAGGCATGATGCTGGAGTTACCCTAGCAGGCTGAAGCTATTCGACCCCCGTCAGATGGGGGATGAGAGCTTCGGATTCAGCGGGATGTCGAGGGTTAGCAGAACAGCAGTGCAGCGAGCATAAGGAAATGAACTGAAAAGGTGTAGGCAGCAAGAATACAGCTGGCCTTTATTGGATGATGGTTGGACGGGTGGCGAGGGATAGAGAGCCCAAAGAAGAGCTCACACGGGGATGAGAGACGGGACGGGTGGGGAGAGAGATCATGGGGATCAAGGCGAGGCAAGGCAGTGAGGGGTCGGGTGGGCTGGGGGGGTGCGGAAGGCGGTGCTTGCGAGTACTGTGGCGGCACACTAGCCAATGAGGGGACATAGGCAGCAAGGCTATTCGCCACAGTCTCGATTGACGAGTCGAGAGAAATGTCGCGAGTTTATGCGAAGCGAGAGTCAAGCCTACCGTACTGGTACGAAGAGTCTACTGGTACGAAGAGTCGAGACTGAGAGGCGTAGTACAGTAAGGTACGGAAGAACGCTTGGTGAGCCATTCTTTGGCATGTGCTTGGGTCCTGCATGCGTGAAATGCCGTCATTCCGTGACAGCTACGAGTACGATTTGGCGCTTTGGTGCTTCATCGCTGCTGTGCCACTCAACACGATACGGTATGTACTCCCCTTGACCATGAACCTCGACGCCGCCCGCCATCCCGAATATCGCAAGATATCACAAGAGAATATCCCAGACCATCCATCTAAATGCGCCGAACCCCCAGAATAACGCCTTCGACCTTTTCGACTAGCCGCTCCCTCTCCCGCTTCGCTTCTTTCCACTCCACATCCACTGCTTTGAGTTCCTCCTCCAGAGCACGTAGCCGTGCCTCCTGCTCAGCCTGACTGCACCCGACACCGGGAAGTGCCTCAACCAGTGCTTCTATCTGCTGTTCCTTGAGCACAAGATCTTGCGCGAGTTCCTGGAGGCGCGCCTCGAAGAGAGCGGGTGGGTCGGGGGCGGGTTGAGCGGGCGTGGCGGGGTTCTGCATTGATGGCGCGGTGGATTGCGTGCCTTGAGTGTTTGGCGCGCTGGAGGCGAAGGGATTTTGATCGCTTTGGCCCGGAATCGGTGCGTAGGCGTGGTGTGTGTCGATGTAGCGCAGAGAGGCGTACATTTGGGTGAGGAAGTCATCGAGGCAGTTTTGTAGTTGGGTAAGGCGGTCTGTCATGGTGTGTGTGCAGAGGGGGTAAGAGAGATGGGAGGTTAACTGCGGGAAGGAGATGGTTGTGGTGCGCTACGCGATGTCTGGTGGTGCAGGAGAGACAGACGCGTTGGCGTTTGCATGTGGATCGTGCAGAAGCGCGGACAGGGATCGTTTACGTAGTACATCCGTACATTCATCGTTGGGAAGGACGGTATGATGACGTCGGCAGTTGAAATTTGACCTTTTCACTCATACATCAACCAGATACTGTACGTTTAATGGTCCCTGCAAGACTCAGATAGACTAGATGTGAAGAATTCGTCTTAAGCTGTCTCTGCGTGCTTTGCACGATTGTGGGATCCAGTCCCCCGAAGCCTTCGGGGCAGGATATTCTTAACACATGAATGCCTCTACACTTTCGGTACAAATGACCGAGGGCATAATGTTCGCCGGAGTCCCAGCGCTGCCGGAAATCCGTAGACAGTTGATGGCCATGATGGCTTCGAAAGATAAAAGCGGATTTAATCGTGAATGTGTGGCGGTGCTTATAGTTTCATCCCCCCAAGTGGCACGTGAATCACTCCAGTAGCGGGACGTCACGGCGGCTCCACATCATCACCAACATCAACACCGACCGCAATCCACCACAACCCATCCACCAGCAGCTGTCTATTGCGTCCTAGCCATGGGTGCTCTGCTGTCTATCCCCTTCCTCGCTGTGCCCAGCGCAGGCACAGTACGTACCCTTACGTCCTCCCGCGAGATGCGACTGACAGTGTCGCCTAGGTCTTGGGCTTTGCCGCTTCATGCTGCGGAGCGGCGACTTGTTCCGCCATCTGTAGTGCCTGTGGGAAGTGTAACAGCAGGTATTCCAGCTGAATGAGTTGTCTGTTATCGCGCTGACGCCTTGCTAGTATTGCCACCCGCATCGCCTATGCCCTCCTTCTCCTCGTCAACTCCATCATCTCATGGCTCATGCTCACAGACTGGGCCGTCAAGAAGCTGCAAGACATCACCCTCGGACAAGTAAATCTGCGATGTATCGGCAAGGAGTGCTATGGATTCGTCGCGGTACACCGTCAGAACTTTGCACTTGGCTTGTTCCACTTCTCGCTCGCTGTGATGCTCCTCGGAGTGCAATCGTCAAGAGACGGACGCGCGGCTATACAAAACGGGTTTTGGGGGCCGAAAATAATCGCCTGGGTCGGCCTCACGGCGCTCACCTATGTCATTCCGGATACCTTCTTTATCGCATGGGGTAATTATGTGGCCTTGGTCGGCGCCATGCTATTCCTCCTGCTCGGCCTGATTCTCCTCGTGGATCTTGCGCATACCTGGGCTGAGCACTGCCTTGAGCGCATCGATGCTACTGAGTCGCGGGCCTGGCGCGCCATGCTCGTTGGATCCACTCTCTCCATGTACATTGGCGCCATCGTTATGACTGTCATCATGTACGTCTTTTTCGCTGGCAGCGGCTGTTCGATGAACCAGGCAGCGATCACGGTAAGGTCCATCTGATGTCGTCAGAATCTTGCTGACTCCTTAGATCAATCTCCTGCTTTGCATTTCCATCACCGTTCTCTCCATCCACCCCACGATTCAGAACTACAACCCTCGCGCCGGCATCTGCCAGTCCGCCATGGTCGCCGTCTACTGCACCTACCTCACCATGTCCGCCGTCGGTATGGAACCCGATGACAAGCACTGTAACCCGCTCGTCCGCGCCCGTGGCACACGTACCGCATCCATCATCCTTGGCGCCGTCGTTACCTTCCTGACTATGGCGTGGACGACAACGCGGGCTGCAACCTATGGCCTTGCACTCGGCTCCAAGGGCAATTCGTACAGCCCCGTCGCGGGCGATGACTACGAACACGGCCTCGTGACGCAGCAGCCCGGCAGCCGGCGCGAGCTGCGCCAGGCGGCTCTACGCGCGGCCGTGGAGAGTGGATCTCTGCCTGCCAGCGCGCTTGATGAGGATAGTGACGACGACAGCGAGGTGGCGAATAAGAAGGGCGACGATGAGCGCCATTCAACGCAGTACAACTACTCGCTATTCCACATTATTTTCCTGCTGTCGACGGCGTGGGTCGCGACGCTGCTGACAACGAATGTGAACCCCGCGGCGGACGAGAAGTTTGTGCCTGTTGGCCGTACGTATTGGGCGTCGTGGGTCAAGATCGTGAGCGCGTGGGCATGCTATGCTATCTATTCGTGGAGTTTGGTTGCGCCGGCGGTCATGCCGGATCGGTTTGACTATTAATGGGTGGGTTGATACCCTGGATCTTGGGGAAGGGTCTTGAGCTCGTGCTGTGATTGATAGCGGAATATGTCATTATGAGGCTGTTCTGTTTTAGGGTAGAACATGCATCGGTACAAATCACGTTGAATGCGTTATTTGCTTTGGTCAGAAACGCATAACCGTGCCGAGCATGTTATTTCGTCAGGGAGTTGAGCGCTGTGGCGGGGTCTCGGCTCGTGGAAGGCTGACGCCTTGCCTCGCGGGGCGGTAATGACCTCTGGTTGTGGTACCAGGGACGCGCGAAGGATGAGCAGCAATATCGCGGCCATATATTCAGGCTTTACATGCCGGTTTCGAGCAGCTCTGGTGATGGATCGTCCCTCGGCATGGGGTTTATAATCTCTCGGGTTTGGTTAGGTCCCAGCCGCCAGCCAACGTTTCATATGTTAGAGAACTGCCAACCTCCCCCGCCATCAGAGAGCCGTCAATGTACCCCCGGAATCGGGATGCACTCTAAAGCTGCTAATCTTGCCCAAAGGCTTGTGCCCGTTAGTACCTCCCGCGCCGGGTAGAGGGTCCAGATCTCAGCGATCGCGCCCCAGCCCTGGAGGTATATTGCGCGCTCAGACCGCGAGTCTTGGCTGGGATGCGCAAATATGGCATACGATGGCGGTGCTCTGACCTACTATATAAAAGCCTTGAGTGTGTGGGTCGTACTTAGTATGCCCGGCGGGCACCTCAGGCGGTGGCAGCGCACATCACCATCCCATCGCTCCAGCAGTTCAGCCTCATCATCTCACGATGCTGCTCACTACACTCCTCCCGTTGCTCCTGCTTCCGCTTACACTCGCCCAGCAACGCCTCCCCCCAGCAAAAGACGTAACCGTCCACAGCACCAGAGCACACGGCTCCAAACCGCCCGCCGAATTCAGCGCCCAGTCCCTCTCCGACGGGCTCGACGACGACGACATCAGTCTCGGCGGCACGGGATGCCGCAGCGACAGCGTGGGCACAGCCTTCAACTCGAACCGCACGCTGCTAACGCTCATCTTCGACGACTTCGTCGCGGAAATTGGGCCCAATATCCCGGTGCAGAAGAGCCGCCGCTTCTGCACTGTTTCCCTGAAGATGGCTGTCCCGACGGGCTGGACGTTCCAGGTCGAGAAGGCGGATTGGAGGGGGCATTATGATCTTGATAGGGGCGTGAGGGGTGCGTTGGTGGCGAGTTATTACTTTACGGCGCAGCAGCAGGAGAAGGTATGTATCTGTGTCGAGAGGGAAGGGCGGAGGGCTGATGGCGTAGACGAAAATCCGCAAGCGTGTGCAGGGCCCGCTGAACTCGGATTACTTGAAGCATCAGGAGGGCGAGCGCGACCGAGCGGTTTGGATGCCGTGCACGACGGCCAAGGAGAGCGATCTTACCATCCATACTGCCGTCCATTTGACCGTGCAGGGAACTGGAAGAGGAGGGGCTGGAGGAGGTGGCAATGGGAATGCAAAGGGTGCACCGAAGGGGGCCGGCGCTAGCACTACGGCGGCGAAGGCGGCTAAAGGTGTGATAACGGTGGATAGCCTGGACGCAAAGTTCAAGCAAGTACTCAATCTGTCATGGAAGCAGTGCTAAGGGGTGGGGTTTGGAAGGCTTGTACGATATATGTGGCTATGTTCCTTAGTCCGGCGCAATGACATGCCCAAAGGCGTCACACTGGGATACGATACAACCGACTTACACGTCGAACCACACGCTAATGTATTCTCTGGGGAGAATATGTACAGTATATCCGCTCAAGAGCACCACGCGCGAACGCTTTTCCATCTATGGCAAGAAAACACAGCCGCCTATCCTGCATGCTCGACAATCTCAGTCACAAGTTGTCCATCCCGGACATAGCTCTTGAACTGCTCCGGAACAGGCGATTCGGTGTAGTCACCATCCTCGGTATCTGGAGGCAGGTTCACGTTGACAGCCGAGCACTTGCTGGTGAAGATCTCAGTGTTCAAGCTGTCCTTGCTCAGATAGAGCGTAACGCCATCACACTGGTCCAGCAAGACAGTCGGAACCGTCTCAAGAACCTGCAGAGCGAAGTTAGAGCACTTAATGACATCCACGCTGCTGACCAGAGCGTCGAGGACAACCGAGAACTTTGGTGAGTTATCAATGCTGATAGCGTTTGCTTTGCCCTTGACCCTGAGAGTGGCGCCCTTGCACTTAGAGATCAGAATGGAGTGGTTCCTCTCGACATCAATTTCGATGATCTCTGATGGATTCTCGAAGTTTTCCTGAAGCATACATCAGCACCTGCGCGGAAAGGAAACGGGTTCTTTCTCACGATTATCCACTTGCTTCCATCCAGCTCCTTCTTGGGCGGCTTCTTGGTACGCAAGGTCTCAGGCTTCGGCTTCTTCCCAGGCGGCGCTGGTGACTTGTTCCGCCCAATTGAACCCTGGCTATCCTTACGGGCAGGAACCGGCTCGGTGGTACGCAGTGACGGGTTCTTATGCGTCTGCATGGAGGGATCGACTTTCTTCAGGCCAGACGTGATCGCCTCGCCCTTGTTCAATTCGTTGAATACGGCGCTGATATCGGGAGCTGGACCCTTTGAAGGGGGAAGGGGAGGAGGCGGCGGCCCACCAAGGTTAGCAAGGCCACCTGGCGGAGGGGGTGGCGGCGGCGGAGGGCCCCCGGCTTGCGCAGGAGGTGCAGGAGGTGCAGGAGGTGGTGTCGGCGCAGCTTTGATGTCGAGTTCGCGGAGCACTTCGGCGGCGTCTTTGCCATCTGTGTTCCACTGGACACCCTGAGGATGGTGCTGCTTAATGTAGGACGTCATGGAGCGCATAAGTTTGTAGAACGACTTCGTCCACTCGAGTTGTGCCGCATCCCTACGATCTTGTCAGTGTTTCCCCCCAATCCGCAGCCGGAAGCATACCCATCCTTGTTCCCTTTCAAGATCTTGTTACCAAACATTTGAGCACCGCCGAAAAGCTCCGCAAAGTACTCCGCAGGCTTGTGATCGATCGTGACCCATGCAAGGGCATCGACGGATTCAGCGACGAGCATCAAGTGGTCCTTGACGGGAGATTGCTTGTTCTGGTCGCGAATCTTATCCACAGAGATGATTCCTTGTTGCAGGCCTTTCAGGGTGTCCATATAGATGTTCGAGCTCATGCCCGGGTTCTTGGACTTGGTGGTGATGAGCAGGAAGCGGCGCAAAGCTTCAAAGCACTTGACAACACATTTGGCCTAATTCACAACCATTATCAGTGCGCCCTTGGACTGTCCGGCATCCGCATACCTGCTCAGCAACCAGTCCACCAATCGCCTCGCTGTGGTCCACATAGGTCTTGAGATCCCCACGCATTAAGACATCGAAGTCCTCGATCGAAGGGGGGAGATTCTCAGCCGGCTTCGGGGGCGCCGCAGCGGTAACAGCTATTCCGGGAGTAGAGGGGGCAGGCGAGGCCGCAGGACCGGGTGTGCTATTCGCGCCGGTGGCCGGGTCGAAGCTCGAGGCGGAGGAAGCAATGTCTTCCAGGCGCGACGTCGCGGCTTCGAGCCTGCGGATTAAGTGCGTCAGCGGATTGTCGCCCGGGGATAGGAGCTGGGCCGAGGAAATCAAGGCTTCCATGTTTAAAATGCGGCTATCAAAGGAGAGTCATACCTTTTTATCAGAGTTGTGAGGTTGTGCATGTTACTCGTAGCCATTATGCTTCACTAGGAGCTCCACGCAAGGGAGCTGCCGGTAGCTGCGGGATGATGCAAGGGGGGCCGCGGGGGAAGAAAGGGCCGACGGTATCTAATGCGATGGATACTAATCGGATTAGAAGGCCGTGTCGCGAGGGATAAAGAATTGTGCCAGAGAGTGCAGAGATGCGAACAAGGTGTCAGATGTCTGTCTCCCCAGGCTACCCAAACAACCTTGGCTTAGTCATACATTGAAGTCTTGAGGCTGGTGATGGGTGTTAAAGCTCCGATCATTCGCCGGGACCGATCGACTCGTAAGACAAACATCTCAACCACCACTGGGCTAAAGCAAACCCCATTTTTTGGCGATTTGTTAACCAGTGTCTGATACCAGCCATCAGAAAGGTCGTTGCGATAAAGTGGCTGAAGATCTGGGCATCATGGACCAAATTGACTTTTGTACATTGGGCATGTTCGTTATCGGTGAGATAGCACATGCGCAAAGGTGTTCGGCTCTGATTTCTTGAGATGAGGTACATTTCTTACCGCCGACACCCCCAGTGAAGGACATCTTCGGAGGTGCAGCGTCATTTGCAGCCCTTGGTGCCCGTATCTTTTCCCCTCCCCCCCTCTCAAAATCGGTCGGATGGATCGTGGACTGTGGATACGACTTTCCTCCAGAGCTTCGGAAGGCCATTGACCAGTGGCAAACGAGCTGCTTGATGCGCGAGCAGCCCGACATGCCCACCGTAAGAGGATGGAATGGCTACGGAGAGAACGAACACCGAGGTCAGCACGCCGATCGGTGCATTGTGGACGCTCTCTAAAATGGGACAAGAGTTCAAGTTCTTAACGGACAGGATCCGTCTCTGGCATACAGACCTCACGCCTCACCTTCTCGCATCCAAAACCCACCACCTAATCTGCCACCCCGCTCGGCTCATCATCATGGTGGAAGGCATCCTTACACGTCGGAGAGAGGAACTAGCGGACAAGAGCTTGCCTACGCCCATATTCGTATGGGAGCCTACGCCTACTTTCTGCCTCCCTAGTGAGTTAGATGAATGCCGGAAGGTTTTGAAATTGGTACATGTCGTGAGCCCCAACCACGCAGAGCTGACATCCTTCTTCGGTGTACCTGGGAACATTGAAGACAAGGTCAACCGCACAGCTGTGGAGGAATGCGCCGCAGACTGGATCAAGGCTGGTATTGGGCCAGATGGATCAGGAGCCATAGTAGTGAGGGCCGGTAAAGAGGGCTGCTATGTGGCAACTGCAAAGCAGCAGGAATGGCTACCGGCGGTCCACCAGCACGGCAATGGCAAGGTTGTCGACCCGACAGGCGGAGGGAACGCGTTCCTCGGCGGGCTTGGCGTGGCTCTGGCGCGAGGTCATGATATCGAAGAAGCTGCTGTATGGGGCTCCATCGCTGCAAGCTTTGCGATTGAGAATGTTGGGATGCCAGTTCTAACAGAGCACAAAGATGAAGAGCGCTGGAACGGAGAGCGAGTCCAAGACCGGATTGAGAGTTTCAAGCGGCAGCTGTGAATGTAGCCTTTTCAGATTCTGAACTATGTACACTGCAGGCGAGTTCCCTGTGGCGCAAGCGATATGCTCTATGCCGTTAGGCTGCACAAATTGCCCAACCTAGCCGCTTGCTAGCCCTGACGCTCATGATCTATCCTCCTTCTTCTCATGCTCGATTATTTGCTTGCTCCAGCTAATGCCTTGGTCAGCTTCCACTCGATAGCCGTCGCATTGTAGCTCACTGTCTGCTGGGGAAGAAGCGATCCCTGTCGGGCATCTTGTGCCTGAACTCACGGTTGGCGCTCAACGACCACGTCGCCGCCGCCATGCAGATCAAAACCCCGCCCATGACAGCAGTGTTGGCCTTCCAGTTGGATGGTTGGGAGTACCAACCACCAGCCGGAGACCAGATGTGCTTCGGGTACCTGTAACGATTAGCCGGAGACGATGGGGTCCGAGGGGCGAGGTTTTCTGTACGGGATCTTGTCACCGCCGCCCATGTTTGCGGTAGCAAGCGAGGTGGATCTTCGCTAGAGCGAGTTGTCGAGCTTGGGCGCAAGCTGGAGTCGATGTGCGCGCTGAGTAGACCAGAAGCCGCTGTCTATATAGGTCAGCACCGGAGCACACACAAGCTCAGTTAGAAAGTGCAAGGACGGCAGTCCCATACCTACTGACGTGGTGCTTCACAGCTTCGCGGGGCGAGCAATTGAAGTGGCTTGACGAACTGACGTCTCCGACGACAGCGCGGCGGAGACTGTAGTTTACCTAGGTGTCGGTCACGTGATATCCCTGCAACATTATTTTCTCAAACCACCACCACCACGAATCTGCGCTCATTCGCCTACACCCAGTCGCAATTGTCCCCTAAGCTCGAACCTGCGTTGCCCGAAAAAGAAGAGGCCGCTTCGAATCCTCCGCCACCTATGAAGCGGTTACGAGTGGAAAGATGGGGGGCACAAGTCTTGACCTCGCGGCCACGCACGCGATGTCTCTTCCTGCAACCCGTCTCGACCGCCTTCAATAACCGCCGACCGAACTCCACTCAAGTCTCAGCATCCCTCTCCTCGTCCTCAATTGCAGCCGACTCCGAAAATGCCGCTCAGCCTCCCTCATCACATCGGGCACGCCTGCTAGAAGAGCTACCCTCACCTCCAGTCTCTGCAGCGAGCACATCCGCCAAACTCGCCGCCCTCCACGCTCGCCTCTCCCTCCCGGCTCAAGTCCCCCTACAAACTCTCGCTCGCACACTGGTCGATCCGACAGCGGACCCAGACTCAAGATTCAACAATGAGTCGCTCTCGATCTTGGGCCGGGATCTGCTAGGCTACTACACCGCAGAGTACCTCATCTGCAACTACCCTCGGTTACCAATGGACGTCCTATTTGCCGCCCAGGCAGCCTATGTCGGGCCTAAGGCTCTCGCCACAATTGCCCGCGAGTGGGGCGTCGAAGCCGCGGCCGAGCCCGGCGGCGAGGTCGATCCCGGCCTGCTCCAGTTCCGCCGCGTGAAGCCCGGGTTTCGCGAGGACGAGCACTCTATAGCTGGCACGGGCCGGCCGAACGAAGCCATGCCGTGGCGGCGAGGCATAAGCTCTCGCGTCGTATACGACGACGAGTTCGGCCAGCTCCAGCGCGCCAGGGCTACCGATCCCAACGAACCTCCTTCCACTACCCAGGAAGATGCGAGCAAAAACTTCATCCGCGCGCTCATTGGCGTCCTGCAGCTACATACGGGCCGCAAGGTCACGAAACAGTTCTTCGAGAACCACTTCCTTACCCGCACGCTCAACCTGGCTAGCTTGTTCGACTTCCGCTATCCGACTCGCGACTTGTCGAGACTCTGTGCAAGGGAGGGCTTTGAGTCCCCGGTCGCGCGCCTCATTAGTGAAACGGGCCGGGCGAGCGTGCATCCTGTCTTTGTCGTCGGCGTGTACTCGGGACGAGACCAGCTGGGCCAGGGCGTGGGCAGCAGTGTCGACGAAGCCAAGGTGCGGGCCTCGGCCGCCGCTCTCAAAGCCTGGTACTTGTACAGCCCACTCGAGGCAGTGCGGCCGAGCGAGGTGGAAGAGGGTGATCCGGGAAGGAAGTGGAAGCCCAACGTGATCGACTGTGGAGAGATTATCACCTGAGGCACAACGGCAAAAACGGACTTGCTACGATGGGGTTTTGGAAAATGCGGGGTCACGGCTGTATAGAGGATGGTCATCCTGTTGCATTTGCGGGGGAGCTACGAGGAACTGATGCCGGGGAATGTACAGTCCTGTTGAAATGGACCCTCCACTCTACCGGGACAGCGGCGTTGGCATGTCTCTGTGGGCTGCATTTTCGCCGCAACTGTGGCGCTTTGTATCATAGGCTGACTACGCACATAGATGAGCTATGGTGTACCAAACGGTCGCATCTGCTGTGGGGTCGTGATTATGCAGTCCTAGATCTGATGCCTCCCGTTGTGAAAGCGGTACAACGCCACTTGTTCGAATGCATCGCTGTAGGATCAGTATCCATTCCGGATTGACCCCCTGACTACCATCTTCTCGCCAGGACACGACCGTACAAAAAGCACTTCACCAACCCCACACTCAAGCCGTCTAAGCACTCATCTCATATATTCTATCTTAACATGGCTTCACCCCCCCCCCCCCCCCCCCCCACCAGGATGGCCCCTCCATAAAAAAGCCGGGTATAAAGAACGGCACATGAGTGTACACCCACCAAACCCCCAATCCACCTATAGTCCACACCCAGCCTAGAACCGCCTCACACCCTCCACGCCCCTCGCCCTGACCTGCCGGCGGTACTGCTCGCGCCAGCGCACGCGCTGCACCGTCCCGCCCCCCACCGCCGTGGCAAAGATGAGAACCCACGCACCCGTTATAATCAGTCCAGTGGGGAACACCCCCAGCGACACGCCGGGCACAACGAAGGGCGTCGGGAGGCCAGCCGCTTGAGCTGCCAGCTGGGCTGCGGGTTTGCCGAGGAGTGCCTTGGGCGAGGTGTCGTTGGTGCTGCTGGCGCGGGAGAAAACGCCGGTGACGAAGGAGGCCTCGGTGGTGTTGACCGCGGTGCTGAGGGGGCCGGTTGGCGAATTGCCATTAATCGTAATCACGGGGTCGAGATACGGGCGGAAGGACGTGCTTGCCAGTTAGCCCGGTCCCCGTCTCCCCAGGAAGGTACTTACACATTCATCCCCGTCCCACTCGCATTCACCCGCGCAACATACTGCTGCGTCGCCAGCAAACAAGGCGCCATCGCCCCGCCGCCATCCCCCGTCGCCGGCTTCTGGCACTCGGAGCTCGGGCTCCCGCCCCCGGTATAGCTTAGATTCGCACCTGGGAAACTGATCCCCACGCTCATGCCCCCTACATCCACACTGGCCCATTCCCCCGTAGGCTCGGCGACCTGGTACACGCGCACCTCGCACATGAACGCGCCGTCGCGGGCGTCGAGGTACGCGACGTTGAAGCACACGCACAGGCCGGACGGATTGCTGCTCTTGCCACCCAGCGCCCCCGCGGACGCGTTACACGCAGAGGAGGCATCGGCGTCCCAGGCGCGGCTGGAGAAGGCATTCGGGAGACCGGTTTGCAGAGCCGCGGCGGCGAGAGCGGCGGAGGGGGACAAAGGTTTCCCGGCGCTGTCGGTTGGGGAAGCGGTGGCTAGGGGCGTGAGCTCGACGCCGGCGGCCAGCGTGAAGCCTGCGGGGACGGTGACGGTGGGCCAGATGCCGCCTGGGACGTTGAAGACGTCGGCGCGCTTGTGGAGGAGGTGTGAGGCGGAGGGGGAGAGGTTGTGGTAGGCGGGGTGGGCGTGGCGGTGATGGAGGTGGTGGGAGGAGGCGGAGGAGAGGGATGTGAGGGCGAGAGTGAGGAGGAGAGATGGGATGTGCATTTTGGATCGCGCTGCGATGCGATGGGTGTGCTACCGTTGCCGGGCGGACGGTGAGCAGGTGGCAAGGGAATGTCCAGACATTAGCTGCGCAGCAGCGCTTGCACCGAAGAAAGGAAGGTGGGTGGTGGTGGTGGTGGTGATGTTGAAAGAGTGAAGATGTTGGTGTTGAGGAACAAGAGGCAGGAGATGGGTGTAAAGGGAGCGTCAGCATGGAAAGACACTGCAACTGCAAGCCCCTGGACCAAAGATCCGTGGCGCATGCAAGCCTGGAACCCAACCCGCGTGCTCCACTGGCTGTGCATTGCGGCCGGCGGCCGGTTGAGGCTTTCTGTGGTGGGCGATGGCAGGCGTGCGACGGGATGTGCGCCGGGCCCGTATCAGCCTCTCAGGACTGGTGATAACGCAAGCCTCGCCAGGTCAGGGGAAGAAGGCCTGGAGAAGGCCGAAAAAGAGCGAGCGGGCACTCCAATTGGCCAGACACCGAGACGCGGCTCGTTTTCACCAAAAGTCTCCCATTCCAAGGGGAGGTCAAGGCCAGGCGCCGGAGACGGCACTTATGAGACTGCTCCGTTTTGTCTGCATGTCTGAGAGTGGGAAACAACAGGTCCTGCTCAGCGTGTGTTGCGTTGCGTGGGATGCACCAGTGCGAGGCTTTTCGTTGGACTCTGCGTAGGAGGCCGACAGATTTCGCAACGGGGGGGCGCCTCCTTGGCCGTTACGGAGAGCGCCTGGGAAAGCCGGTAACCCCGGTCGCGGTTACGGACCGAGCCAGTCAGACGCGGCGTATCGCAGACGTGAAGAGTTCCTGCGTCCTTGTTTCAGCCGCGTTGCTCCTTGTCCAGTCGAGCTGATCCTGTCCTATTGAGAGAGAGAGAGAGAGAGAGAGAAGATGTCCCGAAATCTTCTTGAGAATGTGAGGATCAAGACCAGGGAAGCGAAGGTAATCGATATGATGCAAGCCTATCCGTCCACGCCGTCATGGTCGCTCCCCATCATCCATGGTATGATCATCCCAAGCCTGAGATCCCCCCCGGAAGCTCCACCATGCCGGAAATCATTACGGCCGGCCAACTCCTGGCCCGCCATCAGTAATAAAAGAACGAGATTGAAGTAGCCGCGTTCATGCTCTTTGCTGCTACCCGGCTCCAGTTTGCTTATTTGCCAATGACGTGTCGTCAGTTGGGGCGCATCGTAGCGCGGTCCTTAGAGACATCCGAGATGTCCTTGAAAGTTTGTTGTTTTCGTTCCGTGTTGTGGCTGTTGTGATACCAGAGTGTGAACAGTCCGTTGGGCGAAAGTCAGAGCATCCTGTGAACTCACCAAACCCCACAAGCCAGCAATTCTCATCTCCTCACCTCGTCCATGTCCGTCATGACTCTCCGTGCTGTGCCCCTCCATCTGGACTGTGCCACCTTCACGGGCCCTTCCGTGCCCCATCCGTCGATCTCAGCCTCACTCCGTCCCCTCGGTCCAGACTTCAGTCACAAAAAGTACTTAGCCACCGGACCAGCCTCCACCAACGGCTCCCGCATCGACACCTCATCCCCTCACTCCCGAGTTGCAACCCAAAGTTGCTCAAAACTCAACCCCGGATCGTCTTCTTGGGCATCTGCCCCGCAGGATCAATAGAGCCACAACACGATAACCGCATCGTGTGCTATCTCGGGAGTCTACACCATCATCACCCCTTAACTCCACAGCTACCCAACGCGCGTCTCGACGCCCGATTCCCTGCCTTAAGGCGTGCATGCGATCTGCGGCCACGCGGCATAGGCCCAGTGGATCTGACCAGAGGGCGAAGAGCTTCGTTGCTTTTGCACCCTCCTCCATAGGTCTGACCTGCCTCTTATGTCGCATCGGCCGTTTGCGGTGCTTACATGTCTCTCCCTCGCATCCGTTTCGTCCTCCACGCCGTCGTAAGCTGCCTCGTCGGCAGAAACCGGAACAGCAGACTCCAGCTCCTGAAGCCCTCGTAAAAGCGGTCATGGTCATGCAGCTTGGGAGACCGAAGCCGCTCGCAAAACTGACGTTATGTAGCCCACGACGGATCGCGCGACCTCCGGGGAGCGAATGCCAACCTGCCACGCTCCGCACCCAACACCCTCTCACCTCGCCGAATCATCAGCCTCAACCCCCCCCCGAAACCACCTTGACATCGCCTTTTAGTATGCGAGAGGCCCTCATTGGCCCTCATGCCCCCCAGGCAAAAGGCCTTTCCGCTGGACCCACTTCCCCCACCAAACTGGGCAATTGCCCTCGTTTCCAGAAAATCCCCTTTGCCACCCACACACTGACGAGCGCGACAGCGTTCACGGCCATGATTACGCCCCAGCCTCCCCCCACGTTCATTCTCTTCTCAAGGTGCTTTGTGGAAGCATTGTCCGCACGCTTGCGTCGCTTCTTATTGAGGGCTGCGGTGATGGCATCGGTCAGAGTGACTGCCACTTGGAACTCTTGCGGGATGATAATCTTACCACACAGGTACGAGGCTCTGAAGTCATGGTAGTCGGTTCCCAAGCCGCGGAGAAACGAGACGAGTACATGGAGCGCAAGCGCGAACCAAGAGACAAGGAGTCGAAGGGCTCCAGAAACAAAGGCGCTCAAAACGAGCCATCTTCAAAGAAGCAGAAGCCCGACACGTCAGATGAGGTCTACTGATCCGGATTGGCGCGGTTGTCTTGATTTCTTCGATGTTCGAGATGAAACGCCTGTATTTAGAGCAATGCTCTCTCTCGATGTCAAGACCATCGATGAGTACGCATCTAAAGAAAGGCGTCTCATCTCGAACCTCGAAGCGATCAACACAACTGAGCTAATCCCAATCAGTAGACCACCAACTGGTGCCAGCTCTCCGCGAGGCCTCTGATTCACGCTCAACTCGGCTTCCGAGGGCGCAAGTTCGTAGGGCGCAAGAGCTTTTGCGGGGAGTGAACCGCCCGTCACTCGTTTCCGCGTCGCCCGTTCCCCGCAACGAGCGCCCTCGCCAGCGTTCGCGACCACAGAGTCATCGGACCCCGCACCAGCGCCCCGCCAAGCAGCACCTGTTCTCGCGGGCTCATATCGCTCGTGACATGGCGCCCGCGGCATCCACATCCGCCCTGGCACTCTCCCGTCGACGCAGAGGCAGTGTAGCCGCGCAGAACCGCAGCCACGATCGGGCTCGGAGGTTTTGCTGTGGCACTGCCCGAGCCCGGGGCGGCGTGAACAGCTGGACGGGCGCGGGGCCAGCGCGAAGGCCACAATGCTGTGCGGGTTGGCCCGGCCACGAGGCTGAGGGCGCGTGCGATGACGCGGGCGGCGCTTGCGGAGGATGATGTGTGCTTCGGGAAAGGGGGGCACGGAGCCGTGACCCGCTGGGTTGGGCTGCGTTTTGATAAGGGGATGTTGCGTGTCCCGCCGGGGGACGATAAGGAGATACGAATGGATGGTACCCCGTGGCTATCATCGGCTGTCGTGGGCCAAACGAGTATGTACCACATGTACCCGAACGGGAGATGTGCAGATGCGGTTCAGCGTCGAGTTGGAGAGGTAAGGTAAGGGCTTCCAGTCATAGATGGGCGAGTAAGAGGCTGCTTTCTCCCTGGAATCCGTACCATAGTACCGTAATTCGTAGCAACCTGGAACGGGAGTCCAGTCCCCGTTGGCGTCGTTTGTCCCTCGGGACGACCTGACCACACGTGTTGGATCGCTGTGGACAGTGCTACGGTAGTTTGTGGTCGCTAGCGGAGTCATGGCGCGAGTCTCGACGACTGGCCATGGGCAGCCTGACTACAGTTTGGCGGCTCCCATGGTTCGGGGTCAAAAGCCACCACCATCTCTTCCACAAACCGTCGCCTAGCCTTTCGGCGCGGGCCGAACGCAAGGTTAAATAAAGCCGGGGTTTGGGAGCCGATGTCGCACAAAATCGTGGGGAACTTTTGGAGATACCCGGCGGGGATTGCCATGTCCATTCTCATTTTGCTGGCATCAATGCTCTTGATCCCTCCCTCGCATCTCCTCTTCTTGCATCTCAATTCCTAAGTACCCGTCTTCGTTGTCCCCCTTTCGTCCTTGGGTTGCAATATATTCGAGACGGCTAGGCGCCGACGGCCAGTCCATCTCTTACCTCATTGAATCATGACCCGCGCATTTGTGTTCTCCTGTAGTACCCGCTGCTCCTCACATAATCGCATACTACTTCGCAGGACTTCCAGTGCTGAGGCAAGCCCCGGCCGGCAAAAGAGACCGTCTCAGTCGAGTACGCTGGAGACACATGGCCCTGCATCGCCTTAGTCCCCTCGGCCCTGACGGCGAAACTCTCGCACTCGTCAGCTCCCCTTGACAATGTACTCGCGGGTGCAGAACTGGCCTATTGCTGATAGGCAAAAGCGCTCCTCACCAGCAGCTTTGAACGGGGCGCGCCATGCACGTTGGGTGCCAACGCATCAGAGGCGCAAAGGACGCAGAGGCCCCGCGCAACTAACTCGTCTGCGACGTTCCGTTTTCCTTTGGTCTTTCGACAGCTCTGCCCGCCCTTCCGCTGTGCTCCAGGATTTTTGTTGCCCGCCAGAGTCGTCACACATCGACTTGCTGTCACCCCTCCCGCCCCGGCTCAACTCCCAACAGCTGTCAATATTTCTCGGTTGCTCTCCTCTTTGCTGTTGAAGCCCCTCCCCCCCCCCTCCCCCCTCCCCCCTCCCCCGCCTCTTGATCCTAGTCTCTTGAAGCCTTGCTGGCGATCCCAGTTCTCTTTTTGTACGCCAGCTCCCCTTTCAGATCTGTTACCCTTTCTGTCGTCTCCTACGCTGTAGGTCGCCACAAGCCGCGGGGGGATGTCAGCCTCCCAAAAGACGTCTTGAATCCCCGGTTACTTCGACCTCTTTTTTCCTATTCCGTTTGAGACACTTTTTACCCTCACCACCTCCTCTTTCCTCATCGAGTCCCAAAGTCAAGAAGAAGCTGTACTCCAACCTTCTTTCTGGCATGGACCACCGCCAAAATATGCAGACGTCCTCACAATGGCGCTGGCCGACCGCAGCCCGCACCGGCAACTCACCGCCAAAACACCCGTACCTCGTGCACCACATGTCGATGGCTGATCTCCACGATCAAAGTCCTTGGCCGTGGATGAAGTCGCCCTCCTCGCCCAGTGCCTCATCCTCGTCCTCCTCCTCCGCCGCCAGCGGCGTCCTTACACCAACCGCCTCCCCGCCCGCCTTCTCCTCCGGCACCCGCACGCCTACTCCCAAACCCGTCTCACCTCCCATAACCTTTACGCTTCCCAGCTTCAATGGCCGAACCACGCCTACAAACCCCTGGGCCAGTGCGATCAACCGCCCTAGCCCGCCAATCTCTCCCCGCAGCAGTCCCGACTCCCACAGTCCCGAGTCCAGCAGCCGCTCTTCCACCCCAATCGCTCCGCAGCCTCTCCGCCCCGTCTTCATGGACCCGGACTCGGCCCAGCTGCAGTTCAATTCCATCCGCTCCACGCCCTCCGTCATCTTTGGCCATGCTGTGCCGCCCTCGGCACCTACCCCCGCTCCGGCCCCGACCCCCGCCCCCGTCGCTCACCAGGTTTCGGCCTCGGTATTGTACAGCTCGTCACGAGATAGGGAGCGTGAACGGGAGCAGCAGCGGGAACGCGAGCGCGAGCGCGAAAGTGATGAGGACAAGTTGCCGGTGCAGCCAATCACGGCCGAACTGCATGCACGGGTGATGAAGTTGATGCCGAAGATCTTCACGCGGTTCGGATGGAAAGGGCCGAACGCAAACATGGTGTACCAGTGGGCCATCCAGCACCCGAAGACGGCGCTGCTGCTGTGGATGTGCGATGATCTCGCCGCGTGGCGTAAAGCCCATTTCTACCAGCTCAGGGACAGCATGTTGCCGTATGAGGAGGTTGATTTGCGCGGTATCGCTACGAATCCCGCCCGCGTCGTCGAGCTGCAATGGCAGGTTGCTATGCGCCAGCTTCCCCGCAACGGTCAGCATGTCGAGTTTCAGACTCAGAATACGGTGCCGCTCAAGGAGTTCGGCTATCTGTGCCCACAAACTTCTCCCACAAAGACGCTTTCCAAGGTTCGCTACCGGGACAGCTCGGACGGGAAGGTGTACGTGCGCAAGCGGCTGGAGGTTAATGTCAACCGGCCGCAGGACAAGGAGGCCATTCTCGGCCTGATACGCTCCTACAACAAACTCGACCACGCGCACGTTGCGAAGATTGTGTCGTCCTATGCGCAGGGCCAGGTCGTGGGGTTTGTGACGGAGTGGGCGCACTCTAACCTCGAGGATTACCTGGAGACCATTTCCGGCTTCAGTCAGTCGGAAGTGCTGCTCGGATGGGTTCACGATCTGTCCGGCGCGCTGGCGTACCTGCACTCCAAAAACGTGGAGCACAGGAACATCCGGCCGCAGAAGATTCTGATCGACAGTTCCAACGATCGGGTTTACTTCTCTGTTTTTGGCGTTTCGCCCCCGGCACGCAGCTCCTATGCTCAGCTTTACGCAGCTTACTCTGCCGAGCCGAGCTATGTCTATGCCGCCCCGGAGGTTGTCACGCGGCGCGACATCAAGCCGCCAGCGGACGTGTTCTCGCTCGGAGCCTGTTTCCTGGAGATGATCACTGTAGCCAAGGGACGCAGTGTGAGCGAACTGCGCGAGTATCGGTCGGCGGTATCACACGACGCGAGTTTCCACGCCAACATGGTGCGAGTATTCGACTACATTGAGCGCTTAAAGGCAGTCAAGGTGTCGACATCAGCCCAGCGTCGGGAGCGCCTGGTTTCCGGCAGCAAGCGCATCCTGGAGGTCACCAAGGCGATGATGAATCCGGACCAGGCGCAGCGGCCTAGCATGAAGCGTATCGCCAAGTACCTCAATGAGCAGCGCCATGCGGTTGCCCGGCGCAAGAGCGCGGAGTTCGCGAGCCAGGCCCGCGAGACTCAGAGTTCGGTGTGGAGCGACCTGAGTTCGTTGCAAGGGTACTACCGCAATCAGGACTACCGTGCGCAGGCGGCTGCCATGTGGCAGGAATAGGAGCTTGAAAGACAGCTCGATCTGCCCGTGTTCACCTTTTTGGGGTTGGGAAAGCGACGATAGGTTCTGGGTGGGTTTCTCGTTTCAGCCTTCTGGTCGAGTTTGGCGTGTCGGCGAAGGAAATACGACGGTGGAAGTCCAGTCTTTAGCCACCGTTGATGGACTTAAATCGACGGCTGGGCGGCGTTTTCGTTTCTTACAAGCGTTACTCGAGCTACCTGTCTCAGAGACGGCCATCCCGTCCAGAAGATTCCGGAGGCTTTTCTCGCGCGAGCGAGGCGTGGTGTGGCATTTCCCTATTCTTTCGACGGCTCCCCTACCCTCCCCACCTAAGAATCAGCCGGCCACAGCAAGCATATTCGTGTCTGCACGGTACCCATTTTGAGGCGTTTTCAGCGTATCCATGGACGAGAGCGGCTGTGTGGTGGTTCCTTTAGTTGTATTTCTTGGTCATTTCTGGGTCTTTGGGCGGCTATGATACCCTTCTTGTTGCGCGGTGAGGAGTGTTGTTGGCGCATACAGTTCTAATGCATAGGCGCCGTATGCCGTTTCAAAAGCGAGGCAGTTCTCCGGGATGCATTCGAGAGGCGCTTGCGAGCATGCGTAACTGTTTGAGGGCCCGTTAGTGCTTAAGCTTTAGGAAATATAGACTTACGAACGCAAAAGCTACGATAATGGATTTCTTTTCAAGCCGAATGCAGAAGGATAAAGCTTCAAGTGATGATGGGATGTATGAAAGACACGATGTTGAAATTTAGAGACGATGAAGTCAAAGCAAAGTGCTCCTAGGTTGCGTCGAGGCTACGTCACTCAGCAACGACATGAGGAAGGCACCGTCCAGCGCAAGTTACACCCCATACACATGATCATTATCTCCCTGATGAACTAGATTTCTCGCCATATCCGTTGCAAAAGCCTCATTACATCATACCGCATCCCTCATACCTCATTCCTTCGTCCCAACTAACTCACGGAACAGACCTCCCTCAGTCTCGAGCAACTTCGTCGGCGGGCCAACCTCAGCAACCCGGCCCTCCTTCATAACGACCACACGGTCGAAATCGAGAATCTTGTTCATGCGATGCGCAATCGCAATGACGGTCCTATCCACGAATGCTTTGCGGAGGAGCTTTTGCATAAGGGCTTCTGTGGCGGCGTCCACGCTGCGGGTGTATTAGCATCACCCATCGATACTGAAGTAGCATGTCCACATACCTGCTCGTCGCCTCATCCAAAACAACAATACTACCCTCCGTGACCATCGCTCTCGCAAAGCAAACCAGCTGCTTCTCCCCCTGACTCAGCTTCCCCTCGACCTCGGCCATCGGCAGCTCCAGCGGGTCGTCCTGGCCCGCCATCTCCTTCAGCCTCGCCCACAATCCCACCTCCTCCAGCGCTTCCTTCAGCTTCTCAGCACCGTCACTACCATCCCTCGGCGTCAGATTGGCCCTCACACTCCGATCCCGCAAAAAAAACGGCTCCTGAGGCACGGCCACAATGGATTGTCGCAGCGCTTCCTTCGGCACCCCCTCCGCCAGCCGGCCATGCACGCTCAACTCTCCGCTCAGCGGGTACAACAAGCCGAACAGCGTCGCGACTAGCGAGGACTTTTCACTCCCCGTCCGGCCGCAAATACCCACCTTCTCTCCAGCTTTGATATCCAGGCTCACGCTCCGCAGGACCGCATCTCCATCTGGAGTGTACGCCGCTGAGAAATCGGTGAAGCACACTGTACCCGGCTTGGGCCATGGATCCGGACCCAGGGCAATCGCGGCGCGGCCTTCGTCCTCCTCCGTGGGCGTCGTGCGTACGAAACGCCGGATGCGTGATACAGCACTCAGACAGGTCTCCAGCTGCGTCCAGCTGATGACGACGTACGTGATACTCCAACTGAGGTCCACGGCACCGTCGAGTGCGAGGCTGGGGTAACCTGGGCTGGAGGAGTGGCGAAAACCGACAGAGAGACCGACCATTGCGATGATGAGCCCCGCTACGAGGAGTTCGAGCACGAAGAGGAGCCAGTTCTGGATTGCGGAGAGGAGGTAGAAGGGGACTTGTGAGGCATCGAGGAGGGCGGCATTCTGTTGCGTGTAGCGCGAGGTCCAGCCGAAGGCACGAATGGTCATTATCCCGGACAGGGTCTCGAGGAAGTGCGTGCAGAGCGGTGCTTTGGATTCGATGTCCATCAACCGCATTGCCGCGAGGTGCGCAGGTAGACGTGCTCTATGGCCCAGCATGCAGCAAGCATGAAGGTGACAAGGGCAGCAACGATAGGGGCTGCGGCGACGATGAGGCCGGTTCCCGCAAGGGCTAGGTACAGTTCTGGGAGAAGGTCAGTCAAAATCTCGCTACGGTAAGGGGCAGCGATAGTTCGTACTTACCGCAGCTGGTATTGATCCACCCAGAGTTCAACATGATGTCCACGAGAGTGATGTCGCTCGAGAATCGATTGTTGATGCTCCCGATATCCGTGGCTACGAAGAAAGAGAAGCTCGCTCTGCGGAGATGTCAGTGTCATGTAAGCGATGATGAAGGGGCGGCATTCGTACTTCATCAGGGCATTCAGCTGCCTTCCGTGGAGTGACGCGCCACCGCGTAGCATGAACATGTACCCGAATTGCCTAGAGGTCAGTCTACAGCATGGCAAGTAGATGGAATCTTACAAGAACCAAAGGTGTATGGCAATGAGATTGATAATAGTGATGGCGATGAAGGCTACCATATTACAAATGATGGCTGCGCGTCCAACCGACTCGGCCCAATGCTTGAGCCAGATATCTAACAAATGTTAGCCGGATGAAACCAAGTTCTGAAAAAGGCATCGACTCACATTGAAAAGTCGTCAGGCCATTTGCAAGAAGCACCAAAAGGATATTGACCGCAACATGCGTCCAGCCAACGCTAGAGAGCCAGAACGTAAGTGAACGTGCATCCCCTGAACGCCTCGTGTCATCTTCTGCCTCGTCATCGGCTGACTCTTCCGACCTCTTCGCAGTTGATGCCGCTGGCGACTTGTCATCTTCCGCCTCCACTTCCGTATGCTTGTCGCTTCCCGGATACAGAACTCTTCCATCGACGCAATGCTGTCGTAAGGGCCCGACTGAACCACCGTCAATCCATCCATAACAACTACCTCATCCGCCTCCCTCGCCCAATGGCCCGCATGTGTCGCCAGCACAACCGTCGTCACCGCCTTCCTAAGCAGGCCGTCGTTCCCAAAGACACACCTCCACACATGCGTCTCAGTCGTATTATCTAATCCACTGAGCACATCATCCACCACGAGCGTCGGCTTCCTCGCGTACACCGCCCTGGCAAGGGCAATCCGCCCCTTTTGCCCGCCACTCAGGGAAATCCCCTTCGATCCAATCAGCGTCTCATCGCCCTTAGGCAGCTCCTCAAAATCTTTGCCCAGCATGCAAGCGCGTGTCACGGCGCCGTACCACTCATCGTCAAATTCGTCCTCCCCGAGGATATTTTCGCGGACACTGGTGTTGCGCAGCCACGGCGTCTGCGCGCAGAACCCGACACCCGCGGATGGGAAGGTGGCGACGCCGGACGTGAGCCACATCTCGCCGACGAGGGAGCGCAGAAGGAGCGATTTGCCGGAGCCGATTTTGCCGACGATCATGGTCAGGGTGCCGGGGCGGATGGTGAAGTTGAGGCCGTGGAGGATGGGTGAGCTTGGCTCGAGGCCGAAGCTGGCGTTGGAATAGTGCGCTACTGTGGTGCCTTTTCTGTGCGGAGCTTGGAGTTCTCTTAGTTCTGTAGCGCTGGGAGAGTCTCTGAAACTGGTGTCGTCGACTTCTGGCGCTAGTTCGTGGCCCGCGGAGTCTTTGAGGAGGTAGGTCTGGATGCGCTCGATGGAGGACATGGCGTTGGCAAAGGCGATAATCATTTGCAAGGCTGGCATGAGAGGTCCTGTAACTAGCTTTGTCGCTGAGAGCGAGGAGAAGAGAAGAGGCAAGCTCAAATGTCGCGTGTTACTGACTAGGGTTATGCCGACAAAAATCGGGTAGGTGAAGAGGGCGGCTAGTTGAGAGGTCGAATTTGCTAATCGTACATCATGTTAGCTCACCTCGAGGGTCGGGCTGTGATTAGGTGGATCGGGGAATCAAACATACAAATCCATAGCAAAATTATCTGGATATCAAATTGGCGCCTGTAGAATGTTGGTCAACGATATCTGCTCGGGGGTTGATGAACTCACTTCCTCGCAAGAATCTCTAGTGCCCTCATTTGATTCAACGCCTCTCGAACCGTCGCACTGAGCCCGAGTAGTCTAATTCCCTTGATATCCTCCACGGCATAGGATATTGCCACGACTCTCTTCTCCATTGCCGCCGCCCACGCAGCCTGTCGAGGCTTTATCTGCTTCCCAATATAGGAGCATGCGACAATGGAGGAAACCGAGACCATCAACGGCGCCACAAACGGTATCCCGAGCTGAGTGTACAAGATGTACAGAGCAATGGCGGTATTGATGAGCAAGATCCAGAATTCATGGAGTAGAGTGGTGCCTTGCATGACTTTTTCGATGTCCGCATTCATCAAAACGGTCGCGGACCCGAGGTCGGCATCCTTGGAATGAATCCGGATAGTCCGCTGATATATGAGAGCGACCAGGACACTCCGGAGCTTGGTGGAGAATCGGGAGAGGCTCTGCCGATACCAGCCGTTGAAAACGGCCATACAGCCGTAGTTAAGAGCGAAGGCGCCGATGAGTCCATAACCCTGATTGGGACTGACCGAGGGATCACTGTGGGTGCGCTCAATGAACTTCACCATCGCCCCGATGAGAAATGGCTGAGCAAGATTTGTGGCTGAATAGACGAGCTTAGGAATGATGGGGACCAGGATATCCACCTTCATGACCTGGAAGATGACGCGATAGATGGCCCACTTGGACGATTTGTCGGGGTATCATGTCCATGCCCGTTCAAACTCCAAGCGGAGTTCAACGGACGACAGCTCCTTGTCTATGTTGTGGGGGTCCTGCGGCTTTAACACCTTCTTGTAGCCTACCACCGAAGTCAGTCATCATGCACTCGTTGATTCGGCCTGTGATGCTCACCTGCAGAGAAGATACCATTTAGGTGTAGAAAGAACTTCTAACTGAACAGTCCGATTGTCTGCTCCGGCGAGGTCCGCGCATTGGGATCCACAGGCATAAGTGATTTCTTTTCCAGCGACTCAAGCAGGAGCATGAAAGCAGTAAGGAACGTGTGCAGCGAAGCCGAAACGACGAGTCCGGTAGAGAAATGCATCAAGAACAGAGTCCGCAGCCGAACTGCATCGCAAAGGAGCAGCACGAGGAAGAACTGCAGCAGGTGGCTAGGTCTGGCGGCTCTAGTATGCTCCAGCCGGGACAGGGTCATAATAGCCATGGATGCCATCAATTCCATCGTCTCGGAAGCCAGAGACACGGAGGTTTTGAAGCCTGCGAGTCGGCTCCATAGTACCAAAAGGAGGACATTGGACAAAAGGTACACCAGGGATATGAAGGCCTTCAGAAACCCAAGATGAGAACTTTCAATCAGTTTTCTCCTCCGTCTGCGAAGGGTCAACACGCGAATTGGAGCAAGAATCAGCAAAAGAGCTTGTGGGCCTAATCCCAAGATGCTCTCCTCAAATATCAAGGTAAAGTCAAAGCCACCACAACACGATCCCACCGCAGGACCGAACGTGGTATCGAAGGGACAGATGAGAACCATTGCGGTTGTCCAAGGTGTCGCAAAGATGCGATGTCAGTCAGAAAAACTTCCCCACAGATGAGAGATCCAGGAATGGAATTTCGGGGCCGGAGGAGCGCTCTTCTTTGCACAATTTATGGGATATCCATCCATGATATCCATCCATGATATCCATTGTTGTTGCCTAATGCAACATTCTGCATGCAGAACGCAATCGCATGCTAGCACCGGTCAGGATAAGGACGTCGAGAAGGAGCTATTATCTTGAGCTAATTGACGATCCTACCGGAGTAGGAAGCTCATAGGCGTGGGTTATCGCCTCCTCACAGGTGGAAACTGGGTGTGTTGCTAGCTACCCGCGTACGCCGGGGGGGCCGAATACTTGGCGTACAGGATGTATCCAGGAAGCGAGGTCGGCTTCACGCGTTCTGGCAGGCTAAATATCGGATCAACTGTGATCAGTAACGCAACAGTATGTTTACTCCCCAGATTAGAGGCAGGCCGAAGCCCGACCACTTGGTTCAATAGACCCACCGCACAGCATCCGAACTTGTGTTGTGGCATTATATCTCGATACCTAATGCTAGGTCATAACGGGCATGAGGACATTCAGCTTTCGTAACCCATCTCCAAACCCGCGCAATCTCCGTACAGAGCAACCTATGCCGTCAGTATACGAAGCCACTGCCATGTTATAATACTCGCAAAGTACCGCCACTGCGCAGAAGAAATAGCAATTAGCGGTCTTCGAACTTCAGATACCCGCTGCCAGATAAACCGTTCATATCTTGCGGCCGTAAACAGCGCTGAAGGAGTCTCCTGCTCCTCACAATCCGCCGTGTGCAGTTGGTGGTTCAGCACCATCGTGTTTCTTCCTTTCAGGGCTGTCCGGCCCGTCTCTGGTTCCAGGCTTACTACTGGCTACGTCGAACAGCTCAGCCTCCGCCTCCGCCTCCGCTTGCACCTCAGACTGACGCGCAACTTTTGGGTCAACAGCAGGTGGTATAGCAGGTGCTGCCACCACGACAGTCGAAGCCAGGCCCGCGGAAATCGAGGGTGAGTTTGTAACGGTCGAGCCACCAGCAGAACTCCCAGTGCTAACCGTTCGACTCCAGCCTGTCTTGCGCTTTTCGGATGCCCAGGTACCCCAAGAAGAGAGGTAAGCTCCGGCACGCGAAGACGCTGCTTGAACTGTTGCCTGGGCCTGGGAAAGGTCGGGCGCACGGGAAACTGTAACGGAGTGATTAGCCAAATGCCAAAAGGCCTATGGGAAGCGGAGAACAAACATCGCGTAGAATTTTGTCCTGAAGCTCGCCCGTTCGGTGTAGAACTCGTCTCCCCTGAAACTGCGGCTGCGGCTCGCTGTTCCACGGCTCGTTGGCGTTGAGCTTCGCGCATTGTCTCGATATCAGCCCACAAATTGTTGAAAGCAGTAGACACCTTCTTTTGGCTGGTAGCGAGGTGCTTGCCAATGACCTCACGGCTATTGTTGAGGCGCTCGTCGAGGTGAAGCTCTGAGACTTGTCTATGGCAGGCGATTAGGTTACTTATAGTAACAGACTGAAGGTCAACTTACTGTGCCAATCTGCGCTGGACGTCCTCAATCGTCAGACCTCCCGAACAGGGGTGATTCGGCTCCACGATGTCAAAGATGTGGGAATCTACAGAAATGAGTGCTGAGTCATTATGTAAGCAAGCTGATCGACTGACCGGTGAATTTATTGAAGATCCGGAAATTTTCGGTGGCCATCCACGCCTTGACCCATTCGACCCCGAACTCGTTCGCAGGGTCGCCTTCTGGGTTACTTCCATTAGCGTCTACACTAAGTCGCTGGTGTGAGCCGAAGCCAACCTACCGATCTCGTGAATCAAGGCTTTAGGGTCATCCTTGTGCGTCTCGACATACTGGCGATACTTTACTGCCGAAATCAGGGCGAGGATGTACTCTTCGAACTGCAGGCGGATGAACTCTTCACTTCCAGCGTAGCCTAGAGTCTTTGGGCGGCTTGGGTTCGCTACCAAACAATTAGTATACGAGGATAGTCTCAGTATGGCGGATGAGCGGGCGATACCTTCATCCCAGGTTTCGTTGACGGTCTGGGTCAGAAAGTCGATCCAGCGCCTGTCCGGCACAGTGAGCGTGAGAGCCGCGCGCAAGGGCTGTGAAGAAAATGTGATCATATCTTCGTCGAGCTACGGCTTATCAGCATAGAAGCGAGACGGCGTGAGTGACTTGGCATACATTGATCAAAATGTCGCTGTACCGGTCCTTTTGAGCGAGCAGGAGGGAGTTAGTCGAGCCGATCACATAGGATTTAGTGTCATGGTCCGCCAGCATGTCCAACTGCTGTAAAGGTGTATAAGGGCCGAACAGGCTTCCCTGCAAGATGTAAGTAGGCGAGTGGTCAGAAATGAGAGTACCAACTTTTCCAAATATTTGCAGAGGCAATCCGACATAGGACAGGACTGTAACAGTCAGTTGATACAAAGAGGAAGAGGATCTTTACACCTACGTGAAGCACGTTCACTAGTCTTCAGAGAGGTCGGCATGACGAGATTCTCCTCATACGAGTTGAACTGGGGATCTGCGCAGTCCTGGAGGTTGCGTATGAGGCCGGGGATCAGCGAAATGAGTGAAAATTGCATCATGCATAGCTTTTCGCAATTCGAGCCGAAGAATAGCATCTGCAATAGAGTAAGAGAAGGCTCAGATAGGGCGAGATGGAACAAGAACCTTTGGCTGGAGGAGAAGACACTTGAACAGAACCAGAGTCTGGTATTTAAACTCGTGGATCAGCTCCCGGAGGGAAAGACCTACTCCCTATTAATCGATATCAAGGTCATCTAAGGACAACATACCGAAGAATTGGTCTTTCTCATCCTCTTGGTCCTTGAAGCTCTTCACCAGGCTCTCTTGGAAATCCTGTACACCATCAATGTATGTCCCGACTCCGCAACCGTTTTCTTACCTTCAAGATAACCAAATCGGTAAAGTCCCTGCCCTTATCAGAAATGTCCATGGAAAGTCCCCAGCTACCCTCACAAATCCGTACCTCTGCGCGAACCAAGCTTTTGTCACGATGGACAGCTTCTCTTTCAACTGCCCAAAGAACTGCGGACTATCCGAGATGACCACCACCGCTTTCTGCACTGTCGATCTCGTCACTTCCGCCGGCCGATTGATCAGCTCTACCGAGTCGAGCTGCCTTGTGCAAGATATGCCGAACAATGACGTCGCCGGTCGTCCAGCCGCAGCTTCATGTCGCAGCGTGAAGTAGGAGAAGTCCTCAGTTGCTCTATCCGTGCCATGTCAGCTTCACGTCCGGGAGCATATATCGCGCGTGGGTATGTGGAAGAGGGACGCAATGCCAGTGGTGCTGGCGGTGGAGGAGGCGGGCTGCATACGCGTGGGCACCGTCCGACAGCGCCATGAACGGCAGCAGCGGCCATTCGTTCTCAGTGGCGGGATCGGATCCTTCCTCGACGCCTATCCATGTCTCGACCTCGGGACCTCTATCAACGGAGTTAGTGTTTCGCGTTTCGACCAGCAAACAGCGGGAGGCGACTCACCGGGCATGATGGAACCCGACAATACAGACAATCGGGTTGAAGAGCGCGCGCACAGGAGCCATAATGAAGCTTCAGAGTTCTGTCCTCGCTATAAGAATAGCGAAGCCATACTAATCTAAACCTTTGCAATTGAAAATCGTGGGTGTGGAATAATTTCCTGAAGCCGTCGCGAGTGGGATGGGTGCACAGTGATGAAGTGTTGTTCAGCCCTATGGGCCCCGCTACTCTCATTCCGGTCAATAGCCGGTTGGCAGTGAGGTGACACCAGCGGCCCTTCAAGTCACCCACGAAACGAATTAGGAGAGGGTGCTAAAGATGACTTTACAGTTGATTCGTGATATACGTGATGACACTGACACTTCAAAACGCTCGGGCTGTTCAAGTCATGAGTGCGTTTGTGGTGGAACAAGTACGGGTACGGCAAGCAACACGCTATGAGGGCATTCGATAATCTAATACAGCAGAAAGCTTCAGAACGGGGCTACGACAGACCTACCCCTTTCCCTCGATTAGGCCACTCAAACCCGAGATATCCCTTTTCTCCCACCCGACCCATCGCCAGCCGAGTCAGCGCCGAACAATATGTGGCATTCTGACCGCACACGCTATCCTGTGTGCTCAAAGGCGCGTCGGGGCACGCATCCAACCAACCCAGACACCCGAAAGGAAGACCTTCAACGATAACAACCCTTAGCGCGCAATACCTACCGTCCCGTTAGGCAGCATCAAAACTCGCTCAAACACCGCTGCTAGGAGCACCAATGATGTCTCCTGGGATCTCATCCGCGCCGTTGGCGTCGACGTTGTGATAATCAAGAATTTCCGAGTACCTGAAAGAGAAGGGTTAGGTCCGCCGAGTACCTTCTATGAGAAACATACATCATGATTTTCCACGTGTCTACGGGCAAATCGGCGTCATTGAAGGACCAGTCGAACTTTTCCTCCGCGACAGGCTCATCGGTAGGATCGTGGTACGGCGCGAGGTAAGGGTGCTCGAGGGCGCCTGTGGCCTTTATCCGCTCTTTAGGGTTGAACACCAGCATCCGCTCCAGCATGTCGATCGCTGTCTCATCAGTAAATGCGACTCCATAAAAGGACGGCGAAACCTACCCAGGGGATCGGCGTGCTTGAACTTTTTAGCAAGTGGCTGTCTCTCCCGCTTTGGCAGTGACTGCACAAACCGAAGGGTCTTCATCCTATTAACAAATGTCCGGCGGACAGGGGAATTTCTTACGTTTTCGCTGCAAATGGTCTTGATCACATCATCCGGCGGCGTACCGAGGAGCTCCGTGATGATGGAGAATTGGTTGACATGATCTTTGCCCGGGAAGAGAGGCTTCCCCTCCAGCATCTCGGCAAAAATGCAACCAGCACTCCAGATGTCTACCTCCACGTCGTACTTCTGCCATGTGAGCATGATTTCGGGTGCCCGGTAGTATCGGGTCGAGACGTATCCCGTCATCTGAGGGTCTTGGATGCGAGCGAGGCCGAAGTCGCAAATCTTCAGGTCACAGTTCTCGTTGACGAGGATGTTGCTAGGCTTCAGGTCGCGATGGACGACACCCGCCGAATGCACATACTTCAGCCCGCGCTACGGCAGGTCAGCGTTGTCTAGAGACGGGGTACTTGAGACATACGAGGATCTGGTACAAGAAGTATTGGATGAACTGCTTCTCAAGGGGCCGGGATGTAAGGAGACGATGAAGGTCAGTGCCGAGCAGTTCTGTGACGAAGTAGCTGACGAAGTGTTAGAACAGACTCGACAGCTAGATGGCTCTTAACCTACATGTCCTCAAGCGGCGAGATGAAGATATCACTGAGACAGATGACCTAACAGCTGATTAAATTTCCGCAGGAGAGGCAGAGCGGATTGGCTCACATTCTCGTGCTTGAGATGCTTGAGGAGCTTGAGCTCGCGGTAGGTCCGCTTGGCCAATACCGGGGTGCTGAACGGCTTCATGATCTTTTTTACGGCAACTGCCTGTCCTGTGAGCTGGTCGCGCGCCGAGCTATTGGATCCATCAGCAATAGCACAGGCGATGTACCGCATGCAACGCACCAAACCAGCCCGAAGGCTCCCATCCCCACCGGTTGCAGGTCGGCATATCTGCACGCATTGTTAACATGCATGCCACTTCTAAGTCGCACAGCATGCCGCACCTGCTCGTTATCTCGAACGTTGTGCCGAAGATCTGGGCCCGCACGAACTCAGCCATTATGCCTGGTATGAAGGGTCTGTGTATTGTTCGAGTGTGACGGCGTGCGAAGGATGGTTCAGAACTCGATCAAAGAGTGGAGTATGGTCTGCGAATCAATTGTGCTGCGATTCGAATCGACAAGCGGTCAAGTTTGGAAGTGGCGATGGGTGGCAAAGTGGAGTCCGATGGACAGACGTTCGCTTCGCGGGATGCTAAGGGACGATACAGTTACTGCCGAGAAGCGAGATGATGCTGTACTCGCAAGACGATGGTTAGGTTTGGATCGAGCTGTAGTTGAACTATGGCGGACAGGAGTCGATGAGATGGTACACGGCGGAGAGCGGAATGCCGGATAGGTCGCCGATCGATCCGGGAGAGGCGGCGAGGTGGAGAGTGGACGAACAGGAGACGTAGCTATGGAGCGGGAGAGGAACGAAGTTGACTAAACCGAACGGCGATGATCTCCCTTCGTGATGATCGGTGGATCAGATTGGGGTTTGGGGGGGTTCTCTTTTTGGGGAGGGGTGCTTTTTGGTTGAGGGTTTGGGGGTTGGCTTTTGGGGGGAGGGGTAGTGTAAGTGGGGAGGCGAGGGGTGGGGGGGGAAGAGTGATGGGGGTTGCGCCGAGCTTGATTCTTGTAGTACGCAAAGAGGGGGAGTGGCTTTTTTCTAGAGTCGCGGGGCTCTGAGGATAGGGCCGGACTCCAAGGTAATGGGAAGAGTGTGTGTACTTGCTTTGCACCTGTGGGGAAACCTGGAATAGCAAGCAAGCTGGCAAGCTGGAAAGGGCTTCTCTCAGAGGGCGAGTTTAACCAATTCTACTGGTTCCTTGCCCATTTCCTCTCCCTCTCCCTCGCGCCTCGACCCGCCGCTGCCTCTGCAACCCGCATTTGTCTTGGCGTACGTCATTCATCTCCTTCCCCTCCCACCCCTCCCCACCTTCCCATTCTATCGTCTTCCCTTTTTCGCTCACTGCACCTGCACATGCAACACTTGTCCATCTCACCCAAGCACCCCTCTCCCTCCCCGTCACTCACTGAAAAGGCGTCTACCGTAGTACCGGGGTATTCTCACTCTTTTGCCCGCTCTCCTCTCTCACGACCCCATCCTGTAATCCTGTGCCCCGTGGGCTTCGGCACACTGCGAGGTGACCTACGACCTACCCAACCCCCTCGGGGCTCAGCTCCCCGTCGCCCTTTTACCCCTCTCCGCATCTCATCCCTTTCCCCACCCTTACCACTTTATGTCGTGCCTCCAGATTGGGTTAAAAGGTAATGGTAGTGGCTTGCTTCACGACAGGCATTGGTCGTCATGTCTTCGGGACGCAGGCCCAAAGTGTCTCAAAGGTGCAAGTGTCGGCCGATGTTGTGGGCAGGCAGACAGAGCTACACTACTGAGTGTTCAATCGTTTGACGGTACGAAGGGTCTTCAAGTACACAGCATGGGAGCTCCTCACAACGTCCCCCACGTGTCTCGGATCGTACAGCGCCGGATGCTGACGATCGAGATCTAGGTGGAAGATATGCGCTTTTTAGAAAGCATCAGCATGCCTTTCTCAAATATGCCTGGCAGCTAGTTCAAAACTACAAGTCAGCCGTCTCCGGGATCCTATAACCTCCCTCGTGACTGTGCCTCACGAGGGGCAACATAGTTGCAGCCCGTGGCTGCACGCTCTTAGACGCCGACGCACCATGTCGTACTCGCGCGTGGTCCAGCCCACAGCCTAAATCCTATCGGCGTACATAAAATGTGAGCGAGCACTTCCAGTTCGTTCGGCCAACGAATGAGGGTTCAGAACATCTCAGCACCTGGTAGTTCATAATGAAGTTCCCGATTGGAAACTTTGCCGGTTCATAAATCGCACTTGGCGGCGCGCATCGCAGTATTGTGTGTGGCATACATGGCAAGCATGAAGCAGCCATTGTCTCCATTTGCCCCGCATCTGAAGTTCACTCTGACCGCCAATTTCCGCAGGACGATGGGATTCATGGCGAAGGCACTGTACCCGGAACTGCGCTGCAGATAAATATTGCCTGCATTCCATCCACAGCCGCAACGGCCCAACCCTATCGGGGGTTTAGGCGATGGCTTTCGACGAAACTTCCCGACCGAAACGAAAAACCCCGAGGTTCCTGAAAATTAATAGAGGCTAAAAAGAGGGGTCCATATTTCCCCATCAGATCTAGTGCAATATGCAAGCAGCGGGTCTGCGGATGCTGGCATATTTGCGGTCTGCACGGCAGCGACAACTGAATACCGAACTCCCGATTAAGCATGCCTTTGGATTTGCGACCGCTATTATTGCAGCTGTCAAAGAGGCGAGCGCCAACCAGCTGCAAGCGAGTGCGCACGACCGAATGTGCGACGCTCATCATGACCCAAGGCCACGCTTTGCGGGAATCTCCGACCTCGTGGCATAAATTGGGCAGAGGATTGTGGAGAATACCACTGTGGGTCCGCAGCAGGAGGACTCAACAATAGAATCCTTTCCGAGGCAGGAAATGATATGCCAGGCCGCGGCGCGCAACCCGAGATGGAAGATGGATCTTGCCTTCCGAGGGTTACAGTACGGTAGGCGGCTTAGCGGTCTTTTATCCACTTCCCCACAATCCGAATCCCTGGTTCAGAAGGGATCTCAAATTCCAGACGACGTCAGGAGGAATTTCACCTAATATGTTCGGTGAGCGAAGCTTGGACAGCAAGATAGGCTTTAAAACGAGACTGTGCACCGGCCGCGGCGGGCTGCCACGCTACGGTTAGGTTCAACCCTTGTTCGGAGGATCCGGATTGGGCGTCGTTGGGCCAGTGAGGAACAAAGAGCGGCGCGCGGGTATCAACTATGGGAACTACCTGTACGTAGTAGTAGGGAGCCATCCAATGTTTAAACGTTGAACTCCAAGCTCGGTGGTGCCGTTGCCGCAAGGGATGACCTGCGGAACCACCGTTTGAGACATCCGGGTGCGGTCAACCACGACCGTCGACCTGGGGACGGATTCCGTCGGCCGGCCCTCGCGTGCTATAGGCGGTACGTTCAGCATTCCATTCTGAACTGCAGTTCGATGCAGATGGGGAGGGGGGGCGGATGTCGCTTCGGCAGCTATTGTTTCAGGCGGCGCTGGAAACTTGACGCGTGCAAGTAGGTCCCCCGCGATTGGATCGATGTACTGTATGAGCATAGTCCGTGATTTGCTTTGACGTGGGCGTCAAGTCAACAACGCATTCTTCGTCCGCAAGTCGGTAAGATAGGATGGGCCAGAAGCCGTTCTTACGTACTGTACTAGGGAGGAGGATGGTTCCCTTGGTTGAACGACTCTATCACCGCCAAGTTGGCGGGGCGCGTTGAGCTGTTGCGCGCTTGAACTCCAGCCTTCAGACCATCTCGTCCTAGCGCATCGAGCTACTCCGGACCTCGCACTGCTCCCCCATGCGGAGCTGCCTAGCCGGGGATGCAGCAGAGCAAATGCGCTGTTTGGAATATAATTGCAAGCAATATGTAAATGCCTGCAGAACGTGGCATAATGAAGGGTGTGTGTTCGGCTTCAAACTGTCTGCTCTGGATTCTGGGCTAGAGAGTGGAATAAAAGGTATTCAATCTTGGGTTGGCCTTATAGTTCGAGCTACTGCTGCTGCTACGATTCAACCGTCACAAGCTCCAACGGCAGCAGGTCCCATTCAGCTCGTAAAAGGCTTGCAAAGGCGGCAACAGGCCCGTAAAGCCCATTTCTCTGCAGCCGGACAATCCTGTTCCAGACCCCCATCAACCGTGGAGAGGAGGGGGAGACGCGCTGCAGAAGGAGGTAGAAGTAAGATGTAGACCAGTACCGTAGGATAGAACTATTGTTTACTCAGTATCCGTATACATGTATACAACAGGCGACTGTAGCCTCATTCTTGCATTTCATCAAAATGCATCGCGCGTTTGTTTCGTCTCTCGGCGTCTGATTGTCCATGTCCATTTGAGCGACGAACGCCTCTTGACGCTCACGTCCGGCCCATCATTCCGCCTTGGGAGGATTAATTGGGGTAACTGTAGTGTGTGGCTGTCGTGGCCCGCAAAGTTCCCTAAAGTTCTCCCACTGAGTTCCCACGTTGGCCTCTCACTCACACACACAGACTCTCACTCTCTCTTCCCCCTAGCTCCCCTTCCCCTCCACAAAGTCCACGGTCCACCCGCCATCGCACCCCAGTCACCCCATTTGGCCCCAGTGGCCCTTTTTGCGCCTTTGCTTCCTCCGCAATCCGCTACACTTGGGAACGCCGCCTCCGCCTCCACCTCCGATCATCATCCCGCTCGGACTGGAGTTGAGAGAAACTCTCCCATCGCCCACACCCGACCTCCATCAACCTCATCAATCGTCGTCTGCGTGATCCTCTAATTTTTCCATCGGCTATCCCAAGGCGCGCGCGACACTCCCTTACTCCCTTCTCCCTTCGTTCTCTGTCTTCATCAAATAAGTGCCTGATCGCTTGTTGGTCCCAAGACTGCATTGCCGCTCCGCGCCGGACCCGGACCCGGAAGGCAACTCATCTTCGCGCAGCGCGCACCGTCCCGCCCACGTCAGCTATAGAGGGAAAAGAGCTCGAGAGATACGGAGAGACACCCGCAGAACACACGGCGAAAAGACGCGGACAGAGACAGACTACTTAGCGCGCACACACACAAGCAAACGCATACGCTCGGCTTTGGTCTTCGTGCTCGGACGATCATCCCCAAGGATTATTGCAGCTGTCGCGACTCGCAAGGCCGTGAGTTGTGAGTGCACAGACACTGGACGAAACCAGCTTGGGTGGCCCCAACCGCTCTCTCTCTTGTCTTTCGCTCTCGTCTCTCCACACTTGTGTTGAGAGGGTCGGCTTCCCTTTGCTTCCCTCAGGCACTGCTGTCTGGCCTTTGAACTGCTTGAGGTCTCGCGCATCACACGATTGCGGCTCTCCCAACAACGCAACAACGTCAAATCCGGCGACTCTCTTCCCCTCCTCCAAGGTCCCCCTTTGTTGACGTCGCGCGCGCACATCACCCACCACCCCACTCGACGGCAATTCAACCTTTCCCGCTTCAGACAAAACATATCGTCCCATCTCCTCTTGTGTTGGTTGTGCCCTTACTTCTTGGTGCTTGCTGGATACAGCCACGGTTCCCTGGGGCTGAGCTCGACCGCCTTCTCTAGAGCACCTCCACCAACACCCCTCCACCTTCTACACCTTTGAACACCAACACCTTTTTTCCAACCCCAAATAAAACACACCCAATACGCAACCATCGAACCTCGAAGACCCCTTTGTCTTCTATTGGGTCCACTTCTGGCACTGTTCCTTCTTGAATTTATTCCGGCCCTGCTGCGTCCCTGCAGCTGTGGCCGCTGCGCCCAACCGCTCGATCCTCGCCACTGCGACCGTCGCTAACCGTCGGAGCTGCCCCAACCTCACACCTGACGTCGCTGAGCTCGGCTCGGTATAACTTCGACGCAAAATGGGCGCTTGCATGAGCACCAACCATGAGGATGTTGAACAGAAGAAGCGCAGCCAGGCGATAGATAAGAGGCTGGAGGAGGACTCACGACGCTTCCGAAGAGAGTGCAAGATCTTGCTGCTAGGTATGGATATCTACGGGTACCTGCATCAGCCGCTAACATGTGCGCAGGGTCTGGTGAGAGCGGCAAGTCTACGATTGTCAAGCAGATGAAGATCATCCATCAGAACGGCTACTCAACGGAAGAGCTCCAGATGTACCGCCTGACCATATACAAGAACGTCATCGATTGCGCAAAGGCCCTCATCGGTGCGATGCGCCAGTTTGAAATGGAACCTGAGCGTGAGATCAACAACGAATACTGTGATTACCTCATGGACTACTCGGTGGACCCTGATCCGGAGAAGCCTTTGGATATGCGCGTGGGCCAGGCGGTCAGCTCGGTATGGCGCGATCCCGTTATTCCCAAGGTGTTGGAGCGGTCAAGCGAGTTCTACCTGATGGATTCTGCACCATAGTACGTAGGCTCACTTGCGGTCGCCGCTTCGCTAACCCGCACAGCTTCTTTGAAGAGGTTGGTCGCATCGCATCCCCAGATTACACGCCACAGGAAGCGGACGTCCTGCGTGCGCGTACCAAGACTACCGGTATCTACGAGACGCGCTTTACCATGGGCCAGCTGAGTATCCAGTATGTCATCACGTTTTCATGGTTGAAGGCAACTCTGACAACACATAGCATGTTTGACGTTGGAGGCCAACGAAGCGAGCGCAAGAAATGGATACACTGTTTCGAGAATGTGACGTCTATCATCTTCTGTGTCGCTCTGAGTGAGTACGATCAAGTTCTCTTGGAAGAGAGCAGTCAGGTACGTCACCGCTGGGAGGGCAATGATCAGCACGCTAATTGACCAATCAGAACCGCATGATGGAGAGCTTAGTCCTGTTCGACTCGGTGGTGAACTCACGGTGGTTCATGCGGACAAGTATCATCTTGTTCCTGAACAAGGTTGATCTCTTCAAATCAAAGCTTGCGCGGTCACCGTTAAGCAACTACTTTCCGGACTACTCTGGTGGTAACGATGTCAACCGTGCTGCGAAATACCTGCTCTGGCGCTTCAACCAGGTGAACCGGGCTCATTTGAACCTCTATCCTCAGTATGTTATTTCACCACTTGCTGAGAATGCAGCTAACCAAAGTAGTCTTACCCAAGCCACGGATACTTCGAATATTCGACTCGTCTTTGCAGCAGTAAAGGAAACGATCCTTCAGAATGCGCTGAAAGACTCTGGCATCCTCTAGTGACAGCTTACGCCTGTCGTCTCCATCTGCGTTCCGAGCCGCTCTCCTACTACCCCAAGTTTCCAGACATGTTGACACGATTTTCAAATACCCTCATACCCTACTACCCGATCTCGCGACCCCTCCTGGCTACCAGCGCATACCCGGTTCCTAATTTACGACACTCACTCTTGCATTTCTTTTCGCCTGCGGACTCGGTTGATTTGGGGATCGGTGATGGGGAATTCGACCACACACACTTGCCGACACAAATTCCCTACCCCACATGTTCGCCTATCCATAACACGTGTTTCCCCAGTTCACCATCCCCCACACACCGCAACAGCACGCAGGTCACGCAAATCATCGATTCTTCGTTTTTTTTTCAGCGCTTTTTGACGACATGCACATTTTCCGCCGGAAGGGTTGATATGGAGCAGGGAAGGGCGCGGGACAAGGGCGGCGGAAATACCTTAACGACTAGCAAGCATTAAATCGGCGGCGTTTTTGCGGCGTTTGGGTCCCGACGTTTTCCCCGCCTTTTTTTCGAAAGTCCTTAATGTTGCTTTTTTTTTCGCGGGGCAAATGGGCCTTACTAGGTGTTCTGGGCTAGGGATTTGTTTCCTTTGTGGAGATGGAGTGGCGGCGATGGTGAGGTTCGTTTGAGTGATGGGAGGGTTTAGGGGGGGGGTTGTGAGGTTGTGGTTCTGGGTCGGGCGTTTGGGTGGATTCAAGCATCCAGGTTTTTCGGCCTTGGACTCTGGATCTGACTGTCGGCTATCGCCTTTCTTGTCGAGTTACCGGCTCGCAGCTCTTGCATTGGCGTCTAACCGGCCCGACCTCCGCCCCCTGTACAGCCGCTATCCTACCTACCTACCTACCTACCCCCTGAACTCTGAACTGTCCCTGGTTGTCGTGGCGTGGCGTGGTGTGGTGTTCTGACGATGTAGTGTTTGATGAATCGGATGGAATGGGCTCACTGCGGGAGGTTGGGTGGGCGGATTGTTCTATAAAAGTCATACACACCTGGACTCGGACTTCGGGGGCGTGGTGCTTTTCGGCCGCTCGGGTATCATGTCATCGTGATATTCAAGCGCTATGCGTATCTTCACTAGCCGATGGCCCTGAAGGATATCCGGCTGGGAGCTAGAACTAGCACGTTATCAAAATCACGACAAACATGTCCTCGATCTACCCCGTTCGAACAGCAGCTCGAGCGAGGAGCAGCATGCATATCGTACTATACACCCTTCTCGGGGGCACCCGCTCCCACCCCACTCCTAACTTTTCATCAACTCCATCACCACCTATTACTCCCCCTCCCCCTCCCCCTCCCCTCACATCGTCCATGTACACAACGGCAGCATCCCCACCCCACCCCCTCCCTCTCCACAGTAAGGAAAAGCAAAGCAGGCGGAATCCCCCCATCGCCCCGCCGAGACGCCGAACCCAAAAATCCCCGCCGTCGTTTACCGACTAATTAAAAAAAAAACCCCCTCCCATTTTGTGTGCGTGAAGGTAAACGATGCAAAAAAAAAAGATTGGCCTGTGAAAAACAGCCTCCGTGGAGCAACAACCCCTCCTCCCAAGCGCCAGACAAGAATAACCCTTTAAAAGAAAAAACCCCCACGTGCGTATGCTGACCATCTCCCTTTCCATTTCCAGTCCCATCAGCCCTTCCTCCGGCAAAAAACGCTCAGTATGCAGGTATGTACAACGCTCGGTTACTCACACAAATATCGCTTCAACCGCCAAAAAAAAAAGAAAAACGCCAGGGTATCCCGAAAAACGTAAAGAACCTCCTCTCTTTACGAGTCCCCTAGCTCAGCGGCGATATTCCAGGACTTCCAGGGCCGCTCATCGTGCGTCTCCTCGGACTACTCGTCCCATCACCGCCCGCGGCCGCCGGTGTCGTGGCAGGCGGTGTGGTTACGCCGCCGGCAGACACGCGATTCGCCTCGTACTCCTGCGAGCAGAAAGTCTTGAGCACGAGCTTGAGCCGCGCAAGTTGAATTGGTTTGGAGACGAAGTCGTCCATGCCGGCGTCGTGGCATCCCTTGACATTGGTGTCGTCGGAGTAAGCGGAGAGCGCGACGATGGGTCCGCGGAAGCCGGCGGTGCGGATGAGCCGCGTGGCTTCTAGCCCGTCCATGTTGGGCATTTGGACGTCCATGAAGATCAGGTCGTACTCGTTGTGGGTGGCCATGCTGTCTTTGACCATTTCCAGAGCCCGGGCGCCGTCTGTGGTTGTTAGCAGTGTTTCAAAGGCGCAAAGGAAAGACCCGAAACTCACCCTCGGCGACTTTGACGTCATAGATCTTCTCCAGCTTTAGCATCCGACACACCACCACTTGGTTCATCTTATTGTCCTCGGCGACCAAGATCTTCAACGCCCGCCCGTCCGCCGCTTCCGCATCATCCGCTGCTTGCTGCGCCGCCTTCTCTCCTTCAGATGGCTCCGCCGATGGTGACGACGTTGTGGTAAAAAAGGGCACTGAATAGCCAACGAGTCGCGGCTCGGTCCCCGCATCGAAGAAGCTCGGCGTTGATGATGCAGCGGCCTTACTCGGGTTCGGCCGCACGGGACTGACGTCGTCCGGCCGTTCCGAATCGGAGAAGCTATCTCGACTAAGCCTCGCACCGCTAATTGAGCTGGCCGTGCTATCCGCACGGCTACCGATCTGCTTCAGCGGAATGCGCATCGTAAACACGCTGCCCTGTCCCTCGTCACTCTGGAGGCGAATATCCCCGCCCATCAACTTCGCGAGCTGCGCGCAGATGCTCAGTCCCAAGCCCGTGCCGCTATATTTCTTGCTCAGCGCCATATCACCCTGGAAGAAGGGTTCGAAGACTTTCTCCTGTAACGAGGCCGGCACGCCGGGACCCGTATCCTGCACCTCCCACTCGAACATTAGTTCGCGTGCACCGACGGGTGGGGACGCAGCCCGGGTTGTCGCCGCCGCCGAGCCTGACAAGCCGGCCGGACGCTCGAGCGCGTTGATTTCGTTGGCGGTAGCGACGACGGGAGCGAGACGTGACGCTGACGGCGCCTCCGACGTCTCGCTGCTGTTGCTGTAGATTCGGTTGCGCGAGTTGCGGCCAGAGTGGTTGCTGCGCGAGAGCATTGAGCCCTTGCGGCTGACTGAGGGGTCAGTCTCTCCTGTACAGCGAATCTTGACGACAACGGATCCGCCCTTGGGGGTGAATTTGAGACTGTTCGACGTCAGGTTGATGATAACCTGCAAGATGCGCGTCTTGTCGCCCCAGACCAGCATGTCGCGCACACGACCTGTGCCCGGCGGGCCAAAGTCTTTGCGATCGCGGAAGCCGCTGTCCACGTTGTTGTAGTCGGGTGGCCCCTCGAATTCGACAGTGAGGTTGATACCGCGCTCCTTGGCTGTACGGTTGAATACGGCATACACCTGCGTGTAGATATCGCGCAAACGGAATTCGCGCTCGTCCAGAACAATGCTGTGGCCTACCTGGTTCTTGCTGAAGCTCAACAAGTCCTGGATCAGCTGATTCAGCAGGTCGCCCTGCGAGTAGATGGTCCGCATGTCGCGCTTGAGGTTAGCGATATTACTCTCCGCCTGTGCTGTCTGCGCCGTGCCGATAATGCCGTTGAGCGGCGTCTTCAGCTCGTGTGAGATGTTGGCCACGAACAGCGTCTTCATCTCGTTGGCCGCCTCAGCCGCCTTTTTGCTCTCCTCGAGCTCTGCGGTCCGTTGCTTGACACGCTCCTCGAGCTTTTCGTAATTCACCACCAGTTCATCACTCATCTCATTGAACGTTGCCGTCAAGTCCGTCAGCTCGTCGTGGACGATATGCTTGCGGTCCTTGACCTTGCCCGGTATGCGGAACGCGCGCTTGCGCTGCTCGTCTTTGCGCTCCTGGCGAGTGGGCCGGTGCACGTGACGCCAGCTCGAAATGGTTGCCAGGAAGCCCTCCTTGCGCGCATACTCGTAATCGTCGTCATCATCCTCGTCGTGCGGGGTGCTCGACTGCCCATCGCCATGGCCGTTGGATGCATAATTGGGAGGCGCGACTGAATTACGCGTCGCGTCGCGCAGGCGGCGAATGGGTGCCGTGGAGAAGTGCGCCATGGGGATGGCGAGGAAGATGAGAACGGCAGCAGTCCCGAACACGCAGCCGACCAGAATATTCCGTAGGCGCTTGATCGGCGCCCACACCTCGTCGTGCGACTGTTCCACTATCACCCACCAATCCACCAGATCGGTCGTAGGATGCGCGAAACCAATGGCCACATTATCGCCCTGCTCGTTCTTAGTCGAAATGACGCTGCCGGCGCCGTTGACGCCGCGAGGCGGTTTGGTAATGGCCTTTTTAACAGCGGGAAATTTGTCGTAACTGAAATAAGGCGTCTTGCCGTACGAGTGCGCGTTGTGGCGACCGAGCGCATTGTTGGGCGCAATTACAAAGCGTACATCAGCGCTGTCTGGCGCACGGGTTGACGCATTGACGATGCCGGACGGAAAGCGATTTGACGCGTTTGCTGGCCCGATGAGCATGGTGACGCCAGTGTCGTCGAGGCCTTCCGGCGATGATACGACTTGCGTCGCGAGTTGAGCGTTCACGACGACGGTCATGTACGCCATGATGTCGGTCTCCGAGGTGTTGTTGATGATAGGGACGGTGAGGGAGACTAGCGACGAGCTCTGGTTTACCTGCCACGGCCCAAGCAGCAAAACGGACTTGCGACCTAGGACCTCTGTGTTAAATACGGCGCGCCACACATCAAGTCCTCTTTCATCTTTGACCATAGTGTAGGTCAGGTTAGGATAGAGAGTATCTGGGTAGGCCAGAGGGTTGTCAGCGCCGAGGTAGACAGCGGTCCCGTTATCGTCATCGTATGGCAGGCGCCAGTGGTGTCCTAAATCAGAGCCGGTAGCCTGGAGGAGCGTGTTGTTGCCCGTCTCCGTATCGTTTTTGGAGAAAACCTTGGCCTGCAGCAGGATGCCATTCTGTTGCGCGCCGTTGAGCGCCGTCACCAGGTCCTGGTTCGCGCGAACCCAATTTGCATCCGTATCGTTGCCTTGGTCATTATAGCGCTGGAGGGCGCTTTGGATGAGGATGCGCGTAGAGATGGATCCAACGCTGGATTGGATGAGGAGCAGGCTGGCGGCGATTTGTCCAGCCTTGAGTGAGGCTGTAAGGGCCAGGCGTTGCGACCTGTACCGTTAGCATTGAGAATGAAGAGGGTTTCAGATTGGGGATCAACATACCGTATGTCGAGGACGAAGCTGTGGTTGGTGACCTATTCGACTTTAGCATGGGGTGGAGATCAGACCACACTGGAAAAGAGAGCGCACCCATGTTGCGATTGTTACCACAGCGAGGCCGATGAGAGACGCGATGACCACCAGTGCGGCCAGCTGCCAGCGGATTCCGATGCGCATTGTCACAGCTGTTGCGCAGTCTCGCGGGGAAGAGAATGCAAAGCCGTATGGGCTTCAAGCCGAAGAGCTCAAAGCTGGCGCAGCAGACGGCGGCGATGTGGCGGAGAGAGATTGGGGTATATTGGTAAGCGCTCAAATGTCGAGAAAACGGTTGTGAGTCGCGAGGTTGTCGTGATTGTCCATAACCCAATTGCGGACGTCGGCTAGCTGGAGACTGATGTACGCCGACCGAATTACAGGGTTGGACGACAAAGTGAACAACAGACTTGACGGTATTATCGCGAACGATTCAAGCGAGGTCTAGATGTGCTGATGTTTTCCCGCGGAGGGTGAGAAGAGGGGACTTTTGGAGTCTTGGTAGTCAAGACAGCTGACACTTGGCTTTGAAGTCGGTGGGGGGGGGGGGTACACCGGCTAGCGGAGAGGGCGGAGAAAGATGGATTGGCGAAAAGAGGAGCGGGCAAAGAGCCAAAGGGGTGAGAGATGGGTGGCGTTTTGGTGGTTAGGAAAGGATTACGAAGACGAAGTGAGGCTGTCTGGAACTCTTGGAGCTTTTTGCCTTCCAGGGCTGGGAGGGTTCTCTGCCACTGGAAAAAAGCTGCCTAAGGATTATCTCGACTTTGACGGAGAAAGAAAGAGAGTGAGTACTGCGTAGAGAGCTGGCTGCGATTTGAGGGGCGCAGGGCGGGAATGCAAAGCAGAACGGAAGCCAAGCAGCGATTTTGTGTGGCCAGAGGCCGGTGGACGTTTTGGACTGGGGGCGGAGGGGGAGAGGGAGGGATATGTGGAGGACTTTGGGGCTAGGGTTTGCTTTGGGGGGTGAGGGCGACAGGTTGCAGTAGCGGTAGCGGAAGAGAGAGATGCACACGACTATGCGTTACCAAAGGAAGGCCTGAGCAAATACTAGAGATGGATGGGTGGTTCTCCCTTACGGAGGGGAGGAGGGAGGAGGGAGGGAGGAAGAGAAGAGATAAAGGAGAAATGAGGTTGAGAAGAAAGATATCGTCTGAAGGGGAGAGAGAGAGGGTAACGTGGTGGATGTGGTGGACGTGGTGGAGGAGCGCGACATTCGACCTCACAAGGGACTTGACGATGCGACCAATAGAGAGGGCTACAGCTTTGAAGCCACGAGCAGGGGACGGAGAGTGCGATGGGGCCCACGCCACAGAACACACGAGCCACTCTGCCATCTGCCACCTCGCTGCCGCTCACAGCCGGACCCACACACGCGAGCCTTTTGGGTAGGGACTTGGGGTATTCTGGGCCAAAATGGACCGTCTTCGGCCAAAGGTTCGGGGAAAGTGTGGCATATCTAACCGAATGTGGTGACTATGTACTGCTTTAGCGGGCTGCTGTCTAAAATTCCCGAAGGCTGAAAGAGTCTGGAATGTTTAGATCGCCTCCTTTCCCGCTGTCGCGCTCTTCTTTTTCGTCCGGCGCGGCTTTGCCTCGTCATCTCATTTCACTTGACGCTGGAAACCGGCACATATCCATCTGAATCTCCTTCATCTTCTCACCCATGTCAAAGATCAATGAGGATGGCAGTCCCGAAATCCCATATCCCCAAAGAAGATCCGAAGCACCAAAGGTTGAGGTACTTACTCCGTAAGTACCGCACCGGAGCGAGTCGATCGCGGCTGGCCTCGTGTCTGGCAGCCCAGGCCAGTCAAGTGCGTACTCCAATTTGCTACCGTACGGTAGTTCTAGCGCTTGCAATCGTGGTGAGTCTGTGCTGATTCGAACAACCCCAACGGGCTGCAGCCACAACCATCGGGAATCGGGGTTAACCCCGAGCTTTACCGGTAGCCGTATGTGCAGCGATCGAGCGATGACTGCATGATGTAACCTGCAGCTCCTGCTCCCCAATTGCTGGAAAGAGATAAGAGAGCATCATCGCCGCATCATCGATTCTCTTGCGCTTATACTTACCTCTTGACTACCCCGCAGCGATGGAGAAGAAATTCGCCACAGTCGCGTGGTTTCTCTCCCCCGCGCGCCGTTCATATACTTTTCCGATGCCCTCACCTTCGCCGTCGTCCATTCCATCGTGCCCGTGTTTCATATCTATTTCCCACTGAACATGCAATCCATGGATTCACCTGCCGTACCATGCGCTGAAAAAGTGCACAGCTTTGTTGAAACCGCGACATGGCGCCAGTCTCTTGTCCGTGTGCGAGGCACCGCAACATGGTGGAACAAAAGCTGCCGAGTCCAGCTCGTCTTTGGCGGGGTATTCCGTAGCGATGCATTGCTTCTGCATTCCCGGTGCAACAGTAGCAAGTACGGAGGTAGAGACACTGCGCCGGCTTCGGATGCACATTCCTTTGCCTCTCGAACACGATGCTCGAGAATACCATCTCGGAGAAAGTAGAAAACACTGCCGGCTTCGGGTGAAGATTCCTTTGATCGGGAATATGACGGCTCGGGAATACAATCTCGGAGAAATCCCAACCCCGAGAGCCCCGCATGCTGCTTACTCGAGCGTGCTCGTTGCCTCTCGGATGAAGGAAGCAGTCAAAGTCAGTCAAGAACCTGAAAATGGTTGAAGGGAAGATGAGAGCGGGCCGTCTCTCGGATGAAGATGAAGGGAAGAAAAGAGAGCGAGAAGCTGAGATCCCCCTCGACTGCCACGGACTTCCATGTTTACATAGCAACGCACGCGTGCCAGCCTCCAACACCATCAACACGTTTCACCCGCCATCCGTCAAGCCCCACAAGCGTTTCACCTCGAACGGCGCCCTCCGCGCGCCATCGGCCTGCCGTTTGAACCTCGCCCGACAAACGGCCCTCAACCGGCCCCGTAAACAACCTGCCCGATAGCCGCATCCCGACCCCGTCTTCAACCCTCCCCTTGAACAGTGAACGATTGGCCAACCGCGTGGAAGCACAGAAACGAAGAACGAAACACCAGATCGCCCCCGCTGCGCCCACATTCCAGAATCCAAACAGACCATCGATAACACCCACGGCGGAGCCTATCACGCCCTCCACCGCTCCTCACAGGTCGAACGACCCCAAATTCCCAGCCTCCCATTGGTCACCGCCCGCACCAAGCAGACACGCAGACAAAATCCCTCACGCGTCGCGCCGTGCATACTTGACCGTAGCCGCATATGCCGGCCACGAACCGGTCTGCCGCGCGCCGGCCCCGGCCTCCCATTCGCCCACCCCCCGGCCCATCCAAAACCTTCGCCCAACATCCCTCCTCACCCCATTGGCCAGTCTCCCTCCCGGGTTCCCCGCACCTGCGCGTCGACTCCCGCATCGGGCCCCGACACGCATCCACCTTCCAGTCATCGCACCCGTCGCGTAGGAATACATAAGGCGCGGGCGACGCGCGAGCGCGAGATGGTCGCGTTTTTGAAGTGCAAGAACGCGAACGATGCGCGGTGGGGAAGGTTGACTCACACCTGCGTCGCACGGGGTGTTGTCGGGGCTGGGACGGGAGGAGGAATGGGTAAATGCGGCGGGCGCCGGTTGGAGAGTTTTCCTGAGGTTTGCAAGAATTCGAATTTTCGCTTTCCACTCACGCTGCCTTTGAACGATTGACGACGTGCGATTTTACGACTGGACGATTTACGGACAACGCATAACGCCGCTGCTGGACACCGGCCCGATACTCGTAATGGACGCTTCGCCTGTCAGACGGGCATACCCCGATTCGCCCTCCCGCCGCCCGAACATGGACTCCTCGCCCTCCCGCCGCCCGAACATGGACTCCTCGCCCGCCCGACGCTCGAACATGGACTCCTCCCCGCGCCGCCCAGGCCCCTCTCCCTCGCGCCCCTCCCTCCGCCGCCGCGCGGGCTCAGGCTCGGACGCCAGCGCGCGCTCCGCCAGCAGCAGCAGCAGCACGAGCACGGCGAGCCATCCGTCGCGAGAGCTGCTCTTCGGCGAGATAGCGAGCAGTCCGTCGCTCGGGTGTAGCAGTTTCAGTGAGTAGCGCCTCTGGGTGAAAACCCAGTATTCCTGCCTCAGCCGGAGCCGGTTCCCTCCTACCCGTCCTCCCACCAGCGCTTCGGCCCGATCGATAACACCCAACTAACCGACCGCAGCTTCGGCAAGCACCCCCCCCCCCACCCTCGCCCCGGCCACCTGCGCCCTCATCTTCTCCACCTCCCCAGCATTCACCCGCCTCTGGTCCACTCCGAACTGCCGCACCGCTCTCCTCTCCGCCCTCTCTCACTCCCCCAGCACCCTCGCCTCCCTCCGCCTAGTATGCCACGACCTATCCACGCGCTGCGCCCCCCCCCTCTTCACCCACCTCCCCCTCACCTTCCGCCCTGCCACGTTCTCCAAGCCCCGCCGACAGGCCGCTCTAGCCCGCATAGGCCACCACGTAAAAACCCTAACCTTCACCCTCCCCCACGGGCCCTCGACCTTCCTCCCCCCGCTCCTAGACCCAGAATCCGGGACCCAGATTCCATTCACTTACGTCCCGCCCGCCGCCGCCGACGCCCCGCGCTACCCGCCTGAACTGGCGTCGCTGCTCATAGCGCAGTACCCGCCGCTCTTCCACGCAGCTACTAACGTCGGCGCCTTCATGACCGCGCTGTCCGCGCTCCCGTCCCTGGAGAGCTTAACCGTGTCCACGCCCGGCGCGGCGCCCGGCCCCGCTCAAGCGTACAGGCGCAGCACAGTCGATTACGCGCTCCTCACCCTGCGCCTGGCCATCGAGCGCGCGCCCCTGCCCCGCCTCTCCACGCTCAACCTAGTGGACATCCACCCGCAATCCCTCTTCTACCTGCGCCCCACGCACGGCCCGGGCGCGACACCAGGGAGCGCCAAGCGCTGGGCGCAAATCCGCACCCTTCACCTATCCCTACGCAGCGACCTTTTCACCGCCTCCGCATCCGGCACGCTCGATCCCGCACACGTGCGCCCGCTATCCGCCTTCCTCCGCGCCTTCGCCCCGTCCCTCGAGGACCTGGCATTCGAATGGCTCGGCCCCCGCGCCGCAAGTCCACTCGAGGATGTCTGGGGCGGCGAACGCAAGCGCTCGCCCCCAGCGTGGATGCGCGAGCGCGAGCGCGTGGAGTGGGCGCCGCGGCGGAGACCGGGGACTGCAACGGGGGAAGGCGCGGCTCTTCATGGAGAACAGGGCCATGTGCGTGGGTCGAGCGACCCTACGCATGGTCGGAGCCACCCGGTGCGGGGGAGGCATCAGCGGGGTGGGTCCGGCGGCGGGGAGCCGCTGCTGCCGGAGCAACACAACACACCGGCCGCGGCTGAGGCGCTGTGTTTCCCTGCGCTGCGCTCGCTGAGGCTGTCGAATGCGGCGGTGGATGGGCGGAGGGCGGGGGCGTTTATTGCACGCCATAAACGGCGGAGTAGAGTTGAGTTTGCGTTTGAGCAGGTGGAGTGGGTGGGGGGTGGGATGGAGAGGGGTTTGAAGGAGGGGGGGTTGAGGGCGGGGAGGGAGGAGAGGGGGGTGGGGTGGATGGATGTGCCTGTTGTTATGAGTCCGGTGAGGGGGCCGGTGTGCGGGGATGATCTAGTCGTTGAGGGGTGCCTTGAGCCGCAGGAGGAGGGGCGGGAGCGGAGGGGGTGGTGGAGTGGGGGGAGGAGGTTGAGGAAGGGGGCTGGGAGTGGGGGGTGGAAGGGGGGGGAGCATTTGAGGCGTGTGCTTAAGAGTGGGGTGTTTTCGTGGCGGTGATGAGGGGCGGCGTTGGGGTGGTTGGGGGGCGTATCTGGTCTTGATGACGGTGTCGATGATGGTGTTCTGGTGATGATGGTGTTATGGTGTTATGGTGTTGATGATGTCCCGGTCCGCTGCCCTCGGCGTGACGACGGTTACGGTCCTTCGCTGCTGGTTTTCCTTGTCTTTATTCTAGCTTCAACGTTTATAGCTTATAGCTTACTTATCATGACTATGAGCCGCTTCAGATGCCTGTGATCGATGTAGACATGGAAGGAGGATACTTGGCATCGTGTATTTAAGTCTCGAGAGTCTCTTCCTCTCTTTGTCTTTACTTCAATATTCTGCTTAAAATTGCCTTCGGACGTAATGAGCCATTGCTCCCCCATCAGGAGGCGACCCCATATTCAGCCTCGTCGACTGTGTCCAGTGCCCATCTACCCCATATGTACACGATATCCACAGTATGCACGTACGCCGAACCTAACCCAGACGTGTCGAGCACATGCAGAGCCGCCGAGGCAAGACCCCTATACACCGCCTCCATTTCGCAACCCACCATCCCTCCCTCCCCCTAAGCACCCCCCAGCCAATCCGCACTAGCATCCACCATAAAATTCGTGATATTAAACTCCCCCTCCATGCCCCCTTCCTCTCCAACCCCCCCCGCCAGCCTCGGGACATTAAAAAAGTCGAAAACATCCAGATACTCCAAATCCGCCCTGCTCGGCTGCACCCCCACCGGCGCCCCACCACCCGCTCCCTGTCCCCCCACCGCCCCACCCCCGCCCCGCGGCTGCCGCGAAATCAGCGCATCGAGATCAAACGCCGTGCGCCGCATATCCGCCAGAATAGTTACACTCCTCGGAACGCCGCCTCCCGGCGTGGCCTCGCTCTCGCGATACTCGTCCAGCACGCGCGCGAGCAGATCCGCATACCGCGCCGCCACGCGCCAACTGCGGCCCAGCACGTGCAGCGCGTCGACGAGCGGGTGGATGAGGCGACTCACGCGCCGGACGAGCGTGCACCCGTGCACGAGGAGCACGCGGGCGGCGACCCAGAGCGCGAAGGCGAAGGGCGGGCCGAGGTGGGGGAGTTGGCCCGTGGAGACGACGTAGGCGGTTAGGGCGGCGATGTGTTCTACTGCTGATTGGCAGCGTTGGGCGGCGGAGAAGGAGGGGGTGAAGATTGGGGAGCGGGTTGTGGGGTAGGCGGCGGAGGAGTGCAGGCGGATCATGGTTGTGTGGAAGGTGGCGTGGAGCATTATCCAGGCGGGGGGGGTGGGGGGGGGGTTTTTGGATGAGGGCGGGGAGTAGGCGCGCGACATGTTCCCATGCTCTGGGGGGAGGTTGTATTGCCAGGTTTGGAGTTCGGAGTCCAGGGCGCGGTAGGTGCGTTGCCATTGCTCGACGTCTGGGAGGGCGGAGATGTCGACTGGTTGTTTGAGGAATTGGTGGATGCGGGATAAGATGCCGATCACTTCGATGTAGTAGCCGAAGGACCCGAGGTTTTCGGGCTTGTCGAGCGTGTAGTCGCTCCGGTGGGCTGTCTTGAACCACCGCGTTTCGACGAAGCGGTTGCTGATGAAGAAGTCGTCGCGGCAGGGCAGCCGGCGGTCGATTTCCTTCTCGTCCAGTGCGAAGTCGAAGGCTGTGGCGATGGTTGCGTAGCGGTCGAGTAGGAAGATGACCCAGAAAAGCCGTCGCCGGCTCTCGTCTTCGATGAAGTCCTTCGGCTCAGGGAGAATCACCGTGCGTAGCGTGTAGATGGACGGATACGCCGGCGCCACCGCCAGACTCGTCGACTCCACCGCCAGCCCCAGCTGCACCACAGCCCGCGAAATCAGCGCCAACATATTCCACCCCGGCGGACCATTCGAGTCGCCCACAAGATCAAGCGTAAGGATAACAAGCGCCTGCAACGAGCGCACGGAGCTATATTCCAGCCCGTAAAGCTGCACCCGCTCCTTGCTCACCTTGTGCTGCCGCACCCGCACCTCATCCGTCAGTCGCACATCCGTGCTGAACCGCAGCGTCGTCGCTATGATCGCGTGGAGGAGTATCTTCTCCTCCTCCTGCATGAGCGCGGGCTTGAACAGTGCATCCACAGTCGCCTGCTGGTGCAGCAGCGGACACCAGGGGTTGACGTGCGCGAAAAACAGATCGACGAGATGCTCGCACACATCGTACGCCGGGAACTCGGGCTCGGCCCGCGCCGCATGACCCACCCCCGGATCGGCCCCGTATTTCGCCCCGGGCCCTGCGCCGTTCGCCCCGCCCCGCCCCGCTACCAGCGCCTGCGCGTCTGGCGCGTACATCTCGCGGGTCTGCAGCGGGGGCAGCGCGCCGTTGACCTCCTGCATATGCGCTGTGGCGTACCCGTGCGATGGCCGGCTGTCGGCATACTCTGCGCTCGCTGGGTAGGTGGGCGGGAACATGGGTTTGGGCCAGAGATCGGGCCGGGGGAGGAGGGGCGTGTGCGGTGATTGGGAGGGCTGCTGCGGGGGGGGATCGCGGAAGGCGGGCGGGAGGGCGGGGGGATTGGGGGGGGGTGCAGCGGTGAGTTGGGCGAGGGTTATGTCGTGGCGGTGGAGGGTGGCGCGGATTTGATCTGTAAATCTGGGTTAGTCGGGTACATTCTTCAGGGTACGCTGTACTGCAGTGTGACGGAAGTGAATGATGATGGGGGACGGACCGATCAGCCCTGCCTGCTCCGCCAACCTCCCCTCCAGCTCCCGCCCATATCCCGCGCGCAACCCGGGCTTCTTGCGCGCCTTGTACTCGCACCTTTGCCCGTTCTTGGTGCACCACCCGCAGGCGGGCAGGCCGCGGTCGCATTTTACTTTGCGCTGTTTGCAGGTTTCGCAGGAGACGCTTAGGGGGCGGGAGGAGGGGGGGTTGTGGTTGTGTTTGCGCCGTTTTGTGGGGTGGGAGGAGGGGGGTTCGGTGTCGGAGCGGGCGGAGGAGGAGGGGGACCAGGAGCCGGGAGGGTTGTGGTCGTCGTCGTTGTCCTGGTTGAGGTGGTGGTCGAGGGAGTGGGCGCGCTCGGGGTCGGGGTCGGGCGACGACGCGTTGGGGTGGTTGTGGTTGTGGTTGTGGTTGTGGTGGTGGTGGTGGTGGTGATGCTGGGGATCGCCAGGCTGGGCCTGGCCCTGGGCCTGACGCGACGTGTAACTGGTGTGACTCGAAGGAGGAGCTGCGGCGCTCATGGCGAGGGATTGGACTCAGGCGAGGAAGACAATTAGATGGAGTGAGTGGTGCGCCGTGCGTTTGGCTCGTATCTTAATGGGCCGAAGGGTGCAATTGCTCGAGGGAGAGATGTGCCGAGGAGCGTTGGTCGGGCTGATGCGGGGAGGGGGGAACGTGTGGGGGACATGGGACTTAACGTAGAAACGGGGGTTCATTGGGTGGGCATTGGGGGCGCTTTGGGACTTCTCTGGATGGTTACTGGAGGATAGGGAGGGGAGGGAGGGGGTGGTGATGAGGGGGGCAGGCTATGGGGAGCTAGATAATAATTAGGGGGGAAATCCGGGGACGACGGCGGAGGGAGGGAGGAATAAGGCTGGGAATAGGCGAACATGCCTCAACATACATCCGCAGTCCATGTCTTAACATAGGCACGTAATCTTCCGTGAAGTCCATCGTCCATCAACCAACGTCCAGTAACGCAGGGCATCATCAATCACAATGGCTGCAGGTGAGAGTTAATGCATGCACAATGTACGGTATGGGCGTAGAAACATGGGGGTGTGGCATGGCCGGGTAATTCGGGGCGCTGGGGCGTTCGCTCGGCGTGTCCTGGTTGGTGGTTGATGGTCAGAGGGTGGTGGGCACTTCTTCCTCTCTCTCTCAACCAACGCACGACAACGGCAAGCCCGGGACTATCACACTGCACACTGCGCAGGCGGGCAACCGTGACCGGTCTGCCCTTAATGCTAGTCCAGTGGAATGGCCGTGGCCAGTAATTAGAACATGGACGGCTGAACGGAGGGATGTGCGTCTACCGTACTGTATCCCGACGGCCGAATCGTCAACATCGCCAATCACGCAAGCCAGGGCGTCGCTGGAAGATGGCCCGAAGTCTGGACTGGTGAGCCGTGGGCGTATGGTGAAAGCTAAACTGGCTTCAGCAGAGGGGCCGGGAACATGTCCGTGGAAGCATAATCGGAGGATATGTGGGTGGGTATATGTATCAGTCCGCTCGTGTCCCTACTTGCAGTCTCCCATCAGCCTCATCAGCCTCATCACCCCTCCACCCCCCCCCTCCAGCCTTATCACCACCCTCAAAATGGCCGTCTCCTTCCCCACCATCACCGCCGTAAAGACCTTCATCATACACGGCATCGGCTCAGGCGGTGACTACCACAATGTACCCAACGGGCACTGGCTCGTCGACTCCAAGATCTCAACCCCCATGTCGCACTACGAAGAATATCGCTCCTCCCGCACCTCATGGGGCATCAACGTCCTCGGATCCTTCTGCGTCGAACTCACAGCCTCGGACGGCACAACGGGATTCGCAACAGGCTTCGGCGGACCACCCGCCTGCTGGCTAGTGCACCAGCACTTCGAGCGCTTCCTCATCGGCGCCGGTACGTCCCCACCCCCCACCCGGGGTCACTCGGGCGAAAGGGAAACGGGCTTCCCCGATCCCCAGATTCCGCACCCCACATCTATCCGACCCCGCTAACCCCGCCCCAGATCCCCGCGACACAAACCGCCTCTCGGACCAAATGTACCGCGCCTCCCTCTTCTACGGGCGCAAGGGCCTCCCCACCGCCACCATCTCCGCCATCGACCTCGCGCTCTGGGATCTCGTCGGCAAAATCCGGCGCGAGCCCGTGTACAAGCTGATCGGGGGTGCGACGCGCTCCCGCCTTTCCTTCTACTGCACAACCCCCGAGCCAGTCTCCGCCCAAGCCGCGGGTTTCTTCGGCGCAAAGGTGCCGCTGCCGCACGGGCTCGGCGAGGGCACCGCCGGGCTAGCCAAGAACGTGTCCTTCCTGCGCGCGCACCGCGAGGCCGTAGGCCCGGACTTTCCCCTTATGGTGGACTGCTACATGAGCCTAGACGTGGCGTACACGATTGATCTGGTGAGTGCGTGTGCCGACCTCGGGATAAATTGGTGGGAGGAGTGTCTCTCGCCCGACGACGTGGAGGGGCATGCGCTGCTCAAGGCGGCGCATCCGCGGGCGAAGTTCACGACTGGCGAGCACGAGTATAGCCGCTACGGATTCCGGCGGTTGGTTGAAGGGCGGAATATCAGCATTTTGCAGCCGGACGTCATGTGGTGCGGGGGCTTGACGGAGTTGCTTAAGATTGCGAACTTGGCGGCGGCGTATGATGTGCCGGTTGTGCCGCATGCGAGCGGGCCGTATAGCTATCATTTTGTGGTTGCGACCCCCAATGCGCCGTTTCAGGAGTATTTGGCGGCGAGTCCGGATGGGAAGAGCGTGGTGCCGGTTTTTGGGAACTTGTTTGTTGAGGAGCCGGTGCCGGTGAGGGGGTTTTTGGATGTTACGCAGTTGGACAGGCCTGGGTTTGGGTTGGAGGTTAGTCCTGGGGCGAATTTGCTTGATGCTCGATATCTGCTCACGCCGAATCCGGAGCGGCCGCTGAAGGTGGAAGGGGCCAATGAAGATGGGAAGGGGAAAGAGGTGTAATTGGTAAGAAGGAGTAGAGCAAACATGAAATGGCACGTTAGTTACGGGCCTGTACCGGTAGCAGCCAGCAGGAGTGGAGGCATTTGGCGCCATTCCTTCACTGTGCAGGAGATATGATTTGAGAAACAGTTGGAAGCCCTCCGTAGTCAGTCAATGGGCATATCCATTCTCGGTTCTAGGAGGCTGAAGACAATCGCATTGTACCACATCTCACACCTACAATGGCCTCGAGTAAAATTCCCAGTGGCCACGGGAACAAGCATCGACATAATTGCGCCATGCAGCCCCAAAGCATGCAAAGTCGCTCGTGCGTAACGAGATACAATCTCCGCAGCAATTTAACAGCAGGGAAAGCATCTGCTTACGCATAAGGGATAATATTCCATTGTCGTACACCCCTCGGGAAGGCGTTCGACATGGAAGGCCCATCCAACGAGCATGAAAATGAAAAATCATCTCGCCCCAGCTGAAGTTTACTGAAGTCGAATGTGGGGTTACGGACGGAGTCCGTCTCCGCCCTACGACATCTGGCGGCATACCGGCCCCATCTCCCAAATTGCCCGTCAGCCATACGCGGCATGTTAGATGGACAGACAAGAACCCCAATACCCCTCGGGGCATTCCACCCCGCGTAACGGCATCCTCGGACGTCAAAATGCGGCTCCGTCCAGCCCTCAGGCACCACAAGCCGAACGACCCGCTCACTCGGTACAGGGGCTCCTCTCCACCTGCAGCACCGCACCGACTCGGACCTTCACCGGGAAGCCACAGAGCAGCCGTAACAACGCGCCGTAGCACAACAGCACATCTCGCCCGGGTGACCGCCAGAGCCTCGTCCACCGCTCGCACCTCCGCCTCGCCCCGCACCCAACCGGGTCGCCTAACCCAAGCCATCCCCGCCGGGCACGCCGCCGCCGCCACCGCGTGCGCAGCCCCGCGATGACAAGCGTCATCGCGTACTTCGTATTTGTGCTGAAGGCTACGTGAGTGGCTCGCTGCGGGCGGAGGGTTGGAGATGAGGCCGAGGGCATGGGGGACGGTGAGTGGTTGCGTTGTTTTGGCACGCCGTTTGGTGGGAGGGGATGTGGGGTGTTTGATTGGCTGTGTGGCCCAGCGGGTTCCCGGCGCGGCGCGCGAGGGGGGCCGGGGAGGTGGTGACCACACGGGTTTGTGGGTTGGTGATTTTTGGCCGCGAGGATGTGAGACGGCGAGTTAGGCCGGTTTATGGCCGTGATTTTGGGGATGGGGATGGGGATGGGGAGTTGATTGGGATGGGGGACTGGAGTGTGGGTTGCAGGCTGGTTGCTTGGGTGGAGGGGAGTGGGCGGTACAAGGAGAGGGGAGTGTGATGTTCTTACTTTCTTGATTTATGACTTCTTGTCTCGCCCTGGTGCTCTCTGTTCTACTTCCTTGTGTTGTTGTTCTTTCTCTTCCTTGCGTTTGCTTGGGTGTCCGGCCAGAGAAGGAGAAGGAGCCTTCGTTTCCCTGCAGTCTCGACCTTGAAAGAGCAGTCATGTCGTCCTGAGAGTCGGTTGAGGGTTCCTGTATTGACGACCAGAGAGTTGGAAACGCGAAAGGAGAATCTAGGAAGGGACAACTGACCCACAAGAGGCGGAAGTGAGCGAGGAAAGAGGAGAGAGGAGAGGACCGCCATATCACTCTTTCCCTGGTCTCTCATCCGCGCCTACCCCACGCCCTCGTTGCTTCGTCCCATGGCTTCGGCGGCGTCCCCGCAGCAAACGGAGAGGTGCAGAGAGTCTGGATAGTTGGTGGTTTCGGAGGGAATGCGAGTAAGTAGCGCTCATCCACCGCAATATCATTGCGGTGGGCGACGTGCAGCTTCGGCTTTGCGTCAGACATCCTTTGCTAACTTATCTCGCTAGATCCATCGAACATCAGGTACCCCTCTCGGATGAATCAACACTGATATCGAACACATCACCTCACTTCAAGCGGCAGAAATATCTTTCGCTGACTTGACACCTTCAAGGCTGGTCGACACTCGTTGATTGAAAGGTTCGAGGATCAGCTACGTCGTTGGGTTGGGTGTGGGGGGACATCACGTCTGATATCAAAATGGCTTATCAAATCGCTCCCCACCGGCCCTTCACGCCGCTCACGCCTGTACATTCCCCGCATCCATCTTCCGGCTCGATTAGACCCCGGACACCGGGTCAGTTGAGCCTCCACGAGTACCGCCAGCAGCAAGCCGCGCCGAGTCCGCAGGCCGTGGCGGGACAGAGGACGGTGAAGCGGAAAGCTGCGGCCGGTCGTTTGAATCAGCTCGAGACAGACAGCGGCCCGGAAAGTGCCAAGACCAGAATATCAACCCCCAAGCGGCCGCTTTCCAAGCCGTCGTCCACCGCGCGGCATGACTACTCCTCTACCCACATCGATTTTTCTTCTACTCCTCCCCCGACTCCTTACAACCAACGTTCTTTTCGCCTGCTTTCGGAATCACCACCTCACTCGCTTGATCACTCACTTCAACCCACAGAAAATCGCCGCGCGCAATCGCGAATCTATCCCGAATTCGAGCACCTACACTCAGATTCGTCGTCTACCGGATCCCAAAAATCGCTAGATTCCTCCCCGTCGTCTACCCGCTCGCTGTTTGCGGGCGGCGTGCAAGTTTTGCCGCAAATCGCTTCTCGTGAGTCTTCTCCCGCAATCACGGTAGTGCATGCCTCTTACCAATTGGTGATGAAGGAGTTGCATCTCCCGAAGCATCGGTTAAAGCAGACGTTCGCTTCAATCCCATCAAGAAGCTCCCGCGCCCTGACTCCGCCGACAGAAGACCACGTTTTACCTCGCCGGTTTACTCGCTGGTACCAGGCGACGAAGCTGAACGTTTTCAGCCATTCACAAGTACATCCACCTTCTCACTGTCAAAGTTTCCCTTCCCGGATCCCCCGCGACTCGACATCCCGAGGTCCCCTCAAATTCCACAGCACAAGAAGTCTCCGCTGAACGAAGTAGCAAACACCGTTTTGAACTACAAAGGCGCGACGTTCAATATTGTGAACCCTCACGACTCGTTGCGACTGTCAGACGTGTACACTTCTCTCGATTCGGACCCCCAGGAGTCATCGGCGTCTTCCCGCTTGCTCAGTGAGCAGGATCAGGAGCGAATGCCATACGACACGCTCGCCGAAGCTAGGAGAGGGATTTTAGGAAAATCTCCGACCATTTCGCCTTCAGACACTCCGGTGCCGCAAGACTCAAACGTCAAACAGGCGCAGCCGGCCACGCGATCAGGCTCAGCAACGATGCGGAATGCGGCTCAAGACAGCGCGGCTGGTAAGCCCTTCGGTGGAACAGGCTTTCGTAAAAGACCTCCGGCAGACACTTCGATGTTCTTGAATCCGGAAGAGGCTAGGCTTCTCATCTCGTACTATGGCTTAGGGGAATGTTTGTGCCCTCTTATGACTGGCTTGTCGCCTATATTGAAATACAGAAGCTGACCCACATAACTAGCCAACGACAATGCCAAACCGCCCGCCTATTCTTCAGGTGGCGCACCAGAAAACGCGCACAATCAGTCGTGGCAGCCAGCACCGGAGACTGATGTTATCGACTACTATGGCGGTCAACAGGATGACCTGTCGAGCATTCCCAACGAGTATCTGGATCATGACTCGGTCACGGGCTCTCAGTATGGCTTCGACATCGACTCGTACGAATACGAGTATGCAAATTCGCCGGACTTGGGCAACGATACATCTGAGGATGACGCGCCTGCTGTTGGCGCTGACAATCCGCATCCGTATCAGCACAACTCATCCCTGGTCAGCGATTTGATTCAAGGTTACGGTGATCAGATGGGTTCCACATACTCTGACTCGAACCACTCCTTTCGAGTAGGTGCTTCGCAACACTCCATTCATGCGCGGCAGCCAGGTGGTGCTCCGCATTCCCGCAGCGGTGGCCTGGGTCTTGTGACTGAAGGGCATGAAGCTGATGCCGGCAATGATCATGCGGACGACGGAGGCGTCTACTACAGCCATAGTCAGAAAGGGAAGGGGGTTGCTCACGACACAGAAGATGATTCATACGAGTGGGAGGACGAGGACGACGAGGCTGTGCCTTACACCCACGTCAAGCCTCCGTTCCCAGTTTTCCGTCCCGCGGGCCAGCGCCCCGAGGCGGAATCATCCAACCCATTCTCCATGGAGTCATACGGAGATACCGCCGAACTGCTGAGGCTCAACCCCGAGCTGCCCGGACTGTCCCATCAGAGTCGACTCAGCCGCGAGCCCGACACCAACGAGCTGCTGGGGCTTGACGAGAACGGTAATGATATTTCTGGGGGCCCTCCTTGGACGCCTGTCCCAGCTCCGAAGTTGTCGCCTATCACCTACAAGAGTGACATTCCTGGGTTTCAGTCCGTTCCGGAGTTCACGCCCACTCAACGCGCCTTCCTCCGGATGCAAGCCAATCGACTGGCGCAGGCTGACTCGACTCCCTCGGGCTCCGGTACCGAAAACTCGCCTTCTCAGGTTGACCGTGATTCGCCGTTTAGGAATAACAAGTACCAAAACTTTCAGTCGGTGCCGAATCTGCCTTCCCCAGCGGAGCAGGATCGCTCGGTTGAGGTTGGTCGGTCGGGTAAGAGAAACAAGGACGAGAACCGGTACAGTGGGATGTCCAACATCACTGGTGGTCCCAGCCAAGAGTCCAGCAACTCTCGAATCCAGCATCCGGTCGATGCGACGATTCCTCCCATGTGGAAGCGCACATATTCGCTTCGCACTAACGACAAGCGGGCGTCTGGGGTCAGCGATGGCTGGGAGACTGTTGAACCGTCTCCAGCATCCAACAGAGAGTCTTCCATGGCGGACTACACTAGCTACGGTGGTCTTCAACGTCTGATCAACCGCAATTCGAGCGATCGGATGGCCACTCAGGCCTTGTCGCCTATCATGAGCTCGTCTTATGCTCAGCGGTACAGAGGCCCTGCCGAGCAGAGCCCAGCGATATTCACGAACAAAGCTGGGTCTCGCAACTCTGGTTCAAGCAGTAGGAGCAATAATCCGTTTCTCAGTCTCCAGCGGTTCTCAACCCCTATTGTCTACGCTCCCAAGGTCCCTGGACGGATCAGTCCGGACGATGTCTGGGAGTTCTCCGAAGGCAACAGCGAGGTTGAACAAGCCAACAAGCATGAGCAGGGTGATAGTGCGTTTATCGAAGGTCGTGGCATCCAAGTTGATCATGATGAGACTGTCCTGCAAGCTGGCAATGTTGATCGCCAAGCACAGATCGTCTCCGGCTCTGATGCCGAAGATGTCCCCTATCAAGCCAAAGTGCTTTACAGCAACAATGGCTTCAAGAGCTGGGTCACTGAGCAGGGCAATATCGTGCACCAGGATCCCTTCGGTGGAATACACCATGGAGGTAACGTCAGCGATATCCCTGCGTTCCAAAACCGCGGCAACAACGCGAACGAGCACCCGGATGATGCGATGTACGATCTCGAGGCTGGCCGCCCATCCGAAGTCAGCAATCAGGGTCATTCCCACAGCACTCCCATGACGGCTCCGGTGATCCACGGCATTCCGAACAACGAGCTGAGCCCAGAGCCCCACGACGGCATCGAGTACGGGTCCGGCCCGAGCCAGCCCATCGCCCCCCAGCAGCTCCAAGGCGAATACTCCATGGACAACATGACGAAGCTGGGTCGTCACGCCAACCTGACTGGCAGCCCAGGCGGCACGGGGATGAAGCTGGCCGGCAGCAGCCTTGCGAATCTGAGCTCGGCGGCTAAGCCTCCCAAGGGTTCTCCGCTTGTGACGATGGAGAATGCGAACCTGCCGTCTAGCCCGGCGTACGAGCAGGGCCAGAAGCTGGGTATGATGTACAACCACCCTGCTGCGAACTTTAGCACGACGAAGGTGGGGATGTACCATCATCCTGCCGCGAGCAACAGCACGACGAAGGTGGGGATGTACAACCATCCTACTTCGAGCAATAGCACGAAGGTGGGTATGTACAACCACCCCGCCGCGAGCCTGGGCGCGAAACTGGGCGCCACGATCGTCCCGCTGCCTCGCGGTGCTCGCGTCATGACTCCGTCGGTCGGAACCAGCAGCAGTGCCGGCGGCATTGAGCTGCAGGACATGCGCGGGCTGCGCGGCGGCAAGTCGCGTGTCCCCTCGTCGTCGTCCAAGGGTTCGCGTCGCTCCGTCATTCGCCAGACCAGTCTGCAGCCCCTCTGGATCCAAGGCCACGGCCCGGAGAGTCCCCACGACCCGAACAACGACGCCACATGTGCGAAGCTGCAGCCTCCCGGTGGCCGGTCGACGCGCCAGTCCGTGCATGACGAGGAAAACGCGCTGACTGAGTTCCCGACGAGTACGACTACGCCGTTCATCCGCCCCGGCGGGAACAACGGCAATGCGGACAAGCGGATGTCCACTTTGCTCACCCCGAATGCGGTGAAGCAGACGGAAGCGATGAAGCTGCAAAACAAGCTCAGCTGGATCGCTGTGGGTGTTCTTGCCCTCTTTCCACCCTTTTACATCATCTTCGCTTGTGATGGGTTTGATCCTCTTATTGGGTATCTGACAAAGTACAAGGTCGATCGGTTCGGGCGGCGTCAGAAGTGCGTTGCTCTCTGGTTGTTTGCCGGCATGTGTCTGCTGTGCCTGGCTACGCTTGTATCTGTGCTCACCTTGCACGCCTATGGCGTGCTTTAGGTGGTGCATCAGGTGTATGGTGCGGGTTTATTGACGTTTTCGAGCGCAGCATCGCCCGCATCTGTGTGTGATGATGTCCAGTGGCTGATATGTTTGACCTGGGCATCTGTCAACTCTTTGTAACATAATCTTCCCCCTTCCCCAGAGTGCTTTTCTTCTCACTACGATTTATTTTGAGATCCTGACGGGTGACGGATCTTCATGGGGTGTGTTCTTTGATGTGGTTGATTGTTGAGGGTGATGGATATTCGGTCCTTTAATTGCTGGATGTACGTGCGGGCGGCGGTCTGGCGGGACATGTGCGGCGGTGGCGGATTTCCTAGGTGTGTTTTTTCGCGGGGTTCGGGTGCATTGCGTGATCTGGTGGGTTTGATATGGTGCGGAGGTCTCGGGTTCGATTGCATTCTTTGCTTTACGGCGCGGACTGGATCGCATTATCGGGAGTTCGGAGTGTAGTGTGTGGCGAAGTGGGCACGATATGTTTCCAAACGGTGTGGAAATTCGACGATGCGCTGAAAAGACGACGATAGCAGCATTCGAGAAAGCGAGATTATGACGACAGCAAGGCTTTCGACGATCTTGATTTGCGGTAACCCGACTGTCCTGTTTCCGGACTTTTCCGACGGGAGCGTTTTCGACGTTCGTGTTCGGTGAAGTTATGCGAGGAGAGGCTGGTCGACATGCTGGGATGATGGATTCTGCTGATGCGAGACTTCTTTGATGATTACGTGAAAGGCGGATATGAGCGCCGGATGATTCGATGTAATCGTAGTCTAATGTAATCGTCAGAGAAATATGCTGTGTGGAATGTGAATGTGATGTTGAGGGGATGATGAGAGCCGGTGGAGACTGATGGTTCGGGTTGGAATAAAGATAACGGATCGAGAGAGGATCCTGGGGGTGAAAGGTTAAGTGAATGAGGATTTGATGTTAGAAGATGGGGGAAATTGACAATAGTACCCGGTAGAGAACAGATATCTGTAGGAAATTGATACGGAGACTGAAGCTGATGGTGATCAGTCGATATCACGACGAGAGTGCGAGGGTGAGGCTAGTCGGAAAAGTAATGACGCTCCCCCTCTGCAAAAGTTGAGGATGGGATGCGACATTACTTTTTTAGGTAGCCATTGGGCCATCCACTGCAGCTGCGGCGGCAGCAGTTGCCCGGTGACGTTTTGCAGATATAAGAGTTCGAGAGCGTAGGAGTAGATGTCATGATGTCGAAGCTGGAGCTGCAGATTTTCGGGGATAGTGATATTGGCTCGGGGATGGTGTTGAGGCTCGATCGTGAGGGTCGAGGATGTGGATCAGAGATGGGGACGAGGACGAGGGTGAGGGTGAAGGAGAGGATGGGATCGAGGATGAGGATGAGGATGAGGATAAGGAGTAGGATTTCGTTGAGTATATTTACAACTATTTATCTACCTTGAAGCCTGAAAAAATGTGTCATTGTCCATGTGCCATTGTCCATCACGGGTTGATGCCATTGACGGTCGTGTCTACGTCTCAGGTCCGCTGTGCCTATGGAGCTTGGCTGGCGAATGAATGCCAGAGTCAACAACAACGGCTTGGAATCAGGTTGCTATTCAGGCTATTGTTCTCTAAAGATGCGGGAAAGCCTGAGCGGCTCGAGACGAAGCACTGTAGGGAAGACTGGACGAGTCTCTGACTCCCGGGTAAGAAGTCCTGCGGGACAGTGTGTAGACGGCGCTCAAGGCATTCATTCGTATATCGAGTACGTAGTTAACTATGTCTCCACGGATGTATATCTGGTGCTATGTGATTACTCGCCGACACTCAGGCCATATCGAGGGGGAAAGCTTGACGAATCGATATCGATGAACTCGCTGAGCTTATATCACAAGTACGGGGGAGACGAAGCCCCTTGCTCATTAAATCTCCAGCCGATTGATGGCATAAGTAGTATGTAGCACTCGGCAGAGCAGTGATGACGAAGTTGTACTCGGCCGGGTGCCTAATTTGCCACTGCTCTGTCCCGGTTGCCGGAACTCAGCATCATTGTTCATCTGTGATGACTTGCTCTTGTCCGAATTCAAAATCGAAGACCCATACTCTTATTAGAAGACACAATAGGCGAGGCCCATCTCTCAGCGTTGCAAGCAGTTGAAGTGATGTCTCCTCCATCCACTTGATAGCGGAGATAAACGGGGATATCCTAGCCCCAAACAGGGAAGTGTCCGCAAACGCCTCAACGTCAGCTCACTACTCTATGCCAACGACCACTCATTAAACTTCCCATCAAACCCCTCAATCACCCCTCTCTAAAGCTTCTGTGACGTCCATTAACCCCTTCGCCATGGCCAAACTCCTCAAGCAACCCGTCAAGCTCGCCCTTGTCCAGCTCGCCTGCACAGCCGATAAAACACACAACCTCGCCGCCGCCCGCCGACAAGTCCTCTCCGCAGCCCGCGAGCACGGCGCGCGCATCGTCGTGCTCCCAGAATGCTTCAACTCCCCGTACGGCACGCCCTACTTTCCCAAGTACGCGGAAACACTGCTCCCCTCCCCACCCTCCGAAGCCGCATCCCCCACCTTCCACGCGCTCTCCCGCATCGCCGCCGAGGCGAAGGTGTACCTCGTCGGCGGGAGCATTCCGGAATTCGAGCCCAAGAGCGAGAAACTGTTTAATACGAGCTTAACATTTGGGCCGGATGGGACGCTGCTTGCGACGCATCGCAAGGTGCATCTTTTCGACATTGATATCCCCGGCAAGATTCGGTTCAAGGAGAGCGAGGTGTTGTCCCCCGGGGACAAGGTCACTATGATCGATTTACCGGAGTATGGGAAGATTGCGGTTGCCATTTGCTACGATGTGCGATTCCCTGAGCTTGCGACGATTGCGGCGCGCAAGGGGGCGTTTTTGCTGCTTTATCCTGGCGCGTTTAATATGACCACGGGTACGCTGCATTGGGAGTTGCTCGCGCGAGCTCGCGCGGTGGATAATCAGGTCTATGTGGGCTTGTGCAGTCCGGCGCGGGATACCGGGGCGGATTATCATGCGTGGGGACATAGCTTGATTGTGGATCCTAATGCGGCGGTGTTGGGGCAGTTGGATGAGAAGGAGGGCATTCTCACGGCAGAGCTGACGGGGGAGAAGATCGAGGAGACGAGGAAGGGCATTCCGATTTACACTCAACGTCGGTTTGATGTCTATCCCGATGTTAGTGAGGAGGTCAAGGCAGAGATTGGGAATCCGGATCCCTCTCTGTCGTGAGAAAAGCGCGGATTCGGCTCGAGGTATGTACATAGTCCAGTATATACAGCTGTGTCCGTTCCATCAAGCTCCGCTTTGCTCCGCTTTGCTCCGCTTCGCTCGGCCTAATAAACGTCGCTGTAGGTTTAAGTCAGTTGCTCTCCAGTGTTGTCTCAACATGGGAGGAACTGCCCAGTGCTCTCTCCTCTCCTGAGCCTGCTGGTCAACACTTCGAGACTCTATCAACTTCACGCCTTGCTATCACTCAAACCGCCTCGCTATCCACTTCCCTCCCCCATCCATCTCGGCCCAACCCCTCATTTCATATACCAATCCCGGATTGAGCACACATTCCTACGCCCTATCACCATTCGCAGTTCCTCTCTTTCGCCTCTATCCAGCTGAATCGTAAACGCCTTCCCTGTCCACCCTATTGTTGACGCAACTCTCGAACCCACCTAAGATCATCTCCCCTCCCCCATCCTCGCCCACCATCCCATCGGTACAGGGCGAGAATGAGCGCCGAGCCTGTCAAAGGCACATTTACGCAATATCCTACCAAGTCCCGTCTGCCATGGCTCAGCGGGAAGCCCGTATCCAGGCTGGGTGCCGCCCCTACATCGGCATCTCCCAAGGTTCCCGGCTCCTTCATACAGTCGTCGCAAGACCCACAGTCGCCAGGCCGCCCTCCTCCTGACGCCCCGTACCATGAAAAGACCGACAATGCGGCCAACCTAGCAACCCTTCCTCCCCCAGAACGCTGTCCTCCTTCAGTCCCTCGACATTATGAAAGAGCTGCCGGCCCTGAAAGATTAGTTACCACGTCAGAAGCACCCCGTCACTTACCTCAAATCCACACCCCGCCAGCCCGTCACCACTCTCGCGCCGCGAGTCTCTCCACTGTCAGCGTTTCGTCCACGCTCACGCCCACGAGCACTTCTCCAAACCCGAAGCCCCTGCGAACCCACCGCTCGTTCCCCACTCTCGAAGGCACGAGCGACGCCCCCGATCATCCCAAGCACTCCCTCACGCCCCCACCAGACACCATCCGCTCTGTATCTCCACACACCCTCGCCACGCCAGTCCCGGACCCCTTCCGTCGCGGCAGCACCGCCCACCCCATGACAGATGCAATCAACCGGTTCGAAGACCTGATCGAGGAAGCAAACAAGCTCGTTCACGAGGCAGAGCGTTTGGGCCCGCGTGCCGCGGAGCATAATATGGATCTCGCCCGCGATGCCATGCGCAGGGCTTCGGTAGTTAAACCTGAGCCACTGGCGCCGAGGCCGAGGATGTTGTTGAGGGTGGAGAGCGAAGAGAGCGGGAATCATCCGTTTCAAGACGCTGAACGGTTTCAGGATGTTACTTCCTCGTCGCTGTCCAGCGATGAGTTATATTCTTCGGCGTCGTCTGAGGAGTATGCGCCTGATCGCAGGGTTTCGGTACATCCGCCGACGCCTGACCGCAGGACCTCAATACGTCCACCGACGCCTGCACGTAAGCTTTCGAGGCCGCAAAATCCTGAGCCGGTGGTGAGAGATTTCGGTCAGCCTCAAGAAGAGCATTGGATGGGACGGAAACCGAGCACAAAGTATCCAGACGCGACCGACATCCCCTCACAAGCCGCTCCACTTTCCGATGGGTCTACCCTCCGCCACCGCAAACCCTCTCACCAGCCCACAGATCCTGCTCCCGAGCCGTGGGCTCCCCGCCGTCACAATACTTTGGTTGAGGGAATCGCTGAGGAGCCTGCTCCGCCTGTGCCTCTGAGCTGGGAGTCTGAACGCACGAAAACGCCGCGGCGCCCTCTGCCGTTTTCGAGCCCGCAGTATGAGGAGCATGTGGATCCCGAGAAAGGTCATCACCGCTTGAGACGGATTGCCCACTTTAAATCCGATTCGAGAGATCACTCACCGCATCTTCACCATTCGAGACGCCACCCGATTGCGAGGAAATGGAGTACGCCCAGAAAGCGGATTGTCGCGACCGTTGCGTGCATCAATACGGGAATCATTGGATTCGTGGTTGGAATCTACGTGAGATTAGCATCGTTGCTCTGCTGCCGCTACTGGTGCTTACTGTTCTGCAGGCGGGAATGGTGCCTCGGATTCAGTTCCAGCTGGCAGACCAACGGCACGAGGTCATCCGGGGGAATGTCCTGTGCGTCTAGACTTTGCCCATCATACTCTGCGCTAGGCTAATTTCGTCAGGTTGTACTTCGGACTCGCAATTACTACGTTCCTTACGTGGCCGTTGCCTCTGCTCCACGGACGAAAGCCTTACATTCTTGGTGCGCTAGCGATTATACTCCCGTTACAATTTCCGCAGGCTGTCATCGTGAGCTTGTTCCGGACGCCGAAACTGCGGTTCTTTCACCTGAGTGTCGTCATCTGCCGATTCTGCACTGGTCTTGTGCTCGGATTCGCCAACGTCAACTGCTTCACTGTCCTTTTAGACCTCTTCGGCGCCTCTCTGCAGAGCAGCCGCCCGCACCAAGAAATCGTGGTATACAATGACATTCGGCGGGACGGTGGCGGTATGGGCGTATGGCTTGGAATCTGGACATGGTGCTTCATCGGCTCCATCGGTGTCGGATTTTTTTGCGGAGCGGCGATTATCGGGCCGTTGAATCCTGCCTGGGGATTTTACGTTACCATCATCGTGATCTCCTGCGTTATCGTGATCAATGTTATCATGCCGGAAACTCGCCGTTCGGCACACCGACGCACCGTACGTCTGAATATCGACAGCGAGGAGAAGCTTCTGGAGACGACGATCTGGGGGGAGGCTAAACTTCATGTGACGGGGGTGTCGCCGCGAAACTGGCTGCAAGAAGTTTGGGCCGGGTTAGTGCTCAACCAGCGAATGCTTCGCCAGCAGGGCTTCGTCATTCTGGCTGTGTACGTTGCATGGATCTATGCAATGGTTGTGTTAGTCATCATCGTGAGTCGTCAGTCTTCCAAAAAAATGTGGGGTTCTCCTGATCTTTTAGCTTTTGGGTGCGCTCCTTTCTCGCAGTTACCGGCTCCAACCCAAATTCGTAGGCTTAGGTGTCTTTTCGATCAGCGTTGGCGCTCTCCTAGCGGTACCACTGTCGAAGGCCAGTCTTCTCAGTCGAGATCGTAAGCAGGGGCCGCGTACCGACAGCATGACGTTCGATCGTGAGATTTCTTGGTCCTCGCACTTAGCTCGCCGCCTCATCTTCATGACCCTGCTACCACTCGCCGGCGCGGCATACACCGTCACCAGTCCCGGAGTGTCGGTGCACTTCATGGCGCCGATTCTTTTTGCTGGGACTGTAGGCTTCCTTTCCAACCTTGCCATCGCTGAATGTATGGGACTCGTCATGGAGACATTCGACACGTCAGACCTGCAACCAGGGGTCAACTCGCGCCATCGGCTTCAAAGTCTTGCTGAAGATGTTCGACGCCGGCGCACTAATTATTCGTCCTTTCCGCGCGTCGCTGCTGGCGTGTTCATGATGCAATCTCTTGGATTCGTCTTCGCCGCTTGTGCCACTGAAGGGGGAGGTTCCTTGACGCGCAACTTGGGTGCCCGACTGAGCACCGGGGTGGTTGCGATCATCCTCGCCATCCTAACCGTACTCTTGACCCTCTCGCTATGGCGGTTCCGCAGTATTCGTGTACTCCCCGACCATTCTCTGGGAACGCGCGTCAATACGAATGAATGGACTGAGCAGATGCAGGATCCAGAGTGGAAGCCTGTTGTTGTTGGGAATCCAAGTGGAAAGATGCGGCGCATGAGCTTGTTAGAGATGGGCAGCCAGAGCCGCTGGACGGAAATTCGCCGATTGAATAAGCTACTCGAATAGAAAGTGGACCTACCACGCCTTGCGACCGTGATGCAATATTTTTTCTATCACCATTTCTGTCTTTCGATATTTGCGAATGGTTGCGACCAACAGTGCCATAGGGTGGGGTGGACATGGTAAGGCTGGATAGCCGGAACCCCGATACCCTGAGAACCAAAGTCCATGCCACGCTCGACTGGCACGTGGCACCCCTAACCATGTCGTATTAGCTTCAGGAACTATCCTTCGCATCGCAGACGTCAGCTACCCAAGGGTACTGCTACGTCATGGCAAATAACTGCGAGTGAAGCGCTCACGATCTCCCGACTCCCCGTCCGTATCCTCAGCAGCCTGGTCCTTCAGTGTGTCGATTCCGGACTCCCCAATCTCCCGTATCTCCATCATCGTCACTATCCATCGTCGGCTGACACAGCATTGGGAAGACATCACAGCACGATTCATCGAGGGAGCGAGAAAGGTTCGAAGTCCAAGTTAAGGCGATTCCCGGGCCCCTTATATACGTACTGACGCTCACTCGAACTCTAGCCCAAAATGGCTTTCCATTTTACGGTCCCACTGTCTCTGTACTAGACTCGCAATCCCACGTAGCGTGATATCACCCTTCCACAATGTTATAGGTCGGCGACGGACGCGTATGGCCTGACGACTCGCTGGCAACCGTGCCAGATCAACGGAGAGCGGACGCACACCTGAGAATACTGGTTCAGGGTAGCGATCGCATACGTCGACCGCAGCTTCGAAGTCACAAAAGGTGCCTGATCCCCCTTCAGTCACTCTCCAGCCTTCCTCATTCTGTGATATCCAAGCCGTACCTAACGCTACGCGACGATATCACCCAAGCTTTATCCAACCCTCAGTGACGATAATCATCTCAACTGCCGTTTTCACTCCCATTCTCTAGTGACACGATGGCAACTCAGACTCAAACCCATTCCCTCACAACCCTCAACTTCGCAGTGCCTAAGCAACTATACATCCCTCCCCAAAAACGACGGCTTGGGTGTGAACTACTTTCCCCCACGCACAAGACCGCGGAGAACACACAACCTTCAGCAGAGTCAGATTCTACCCGGGGAAGAAATTCTGTAAGCGCACAATCACCTAACTTCTCGTCACCTTCGCCAACAGCAACCTAGGCCCACGCTCCATCGAAATACCTCGATTCATCTGGCCCGCCAGCTGAACACCGAGCTTCAAATGCTCCTATTTTCACAGAGGGCAAACGGCGCGAAATATCGCCCGACAAAGCAAAGAAGATGAAGGATCCCTGGAGGGGAACAATGAACCCGACCCAACAGCCCCTCGGTCCCAAAGTTGACACCATCGTGACGGACCAAAACAGCGGTCAGGTGTCTAATGAGATTGACACCGGCGAGACGGCCGAGAACAGCGGCCAGGACCCCGTCGAGCATGACACGAGCGAGACGGACGAGAACAGCGGCCAAGACCCCGCAAAGATTGAGTCCGACGTCAAGCCCAAAAACAACGGTCCGGACCGTTCCAAGCCCGACTTCTGTGAGGACAACGTCCGGGCTGGACGGATATTGTACTTGCCCCGCAAGGACCAAATAGCGCCGGAGTCAAATGTCCACAATGAACTGGGACGTGACAATGCTTATGAACACCCGGTTCTCATTTTATCCAATCCGGACGAGCAGGGGAAAGCAACATTTGCGATCCTGTCGTCTTGTAGAGGAAAAACGGTTACGGAAAAATACAAAAATAAGGATGTGAGGCGCCAGCACCTCCTCATACGCCATGGGAATGAGTCGGGCCATAATGGCTTGCCTGTTCTAGAACTGGAGGGGGGCGCAACCCTTCCTCGACGCACCTACGTCAAGACATTAGAGACGTTCAACATGGGGACCAGGTACTTCGACGAGTATATCGTCAAAGGCGATCCGTGGAAAGGCTCCCTAACGCCAATGTCCCTCGACAAGGTCAAGGCACATGTTGCCGAGCAGCAAAGGGTGCAAAATTTTCTGAACCGTCACAACGCGTCAAAACGAACGCGTAACCCCGCCGGGAGGTGGGGACAAGACAGTGTCCGGTAGGTAATTCCGTATGGCAACCTCAGCCCTTCATCAGCAGGTCACGTGCTAACTGCGTTCGCAAGGCTGAAGCCAACCTTCAAATCGTCGATGCCAAGTCTACAACAGTGTCGGAGAACCACATCTCGGCTGTCCCGTCATCACAGCCACCTCCATCAGCTCGCAAGGGCGGATGAAACAAAAGGTGACATCCTCATGGAATACCTCGAATCATCAGTCGGATATATCCGACGGTCGCGACCGCCAAGCAAGCGGCCTCCTTCAGCAAAGAGCAGTTCGAACCGCGTCATCCGACTGTCTCAAAGACCCCAAATCGTCAAACTCCCAGGCTCCGCATGACGCAGCGGATGCCAATAGGGCGACATCCTCGTCGACCCTTGGAATCATCAATCAGATACGATGGATGGTAGCAACGCCCAAAGCCATCCGTCTCCTTCAACAAAGAGCAGTTGGGACTTCATGATCCGACTGTCTCGAAACCTCGAAATTGTGAAGATCTCAGACTCCGCATGGCACAGCGGATGCCTATAGGGCGACGACGCCGTCGACCCTGTCTTTACTGGTGCTGGTGGAGGAATTAGAATGGACCTTTGGATGGGTGGTGGAGTTTCTGGGTATGGATCGCGCTCGTGTTCGCGATGTTGGTTGGGTTATTGAACACGCTCGTGTTCGCGTTATGTGATGTTGGTTTGGGCTCGTTATGGTTTTGGTCGCTTGGTCATGTATTACTTGGATTGGATTCTGTATTTGGGCTTCTGGATTGGATTTCTTGGCTGAATTTGGGTTGGATCTCTTGTATTGGAATTGTGATGCTGAGACTTCTTGCATCTTGACTGCTTGGATCATTGGACTTCTTGTTTGTTTAGTTTGGGGGTTGACAGTATCTTTGCCACCAAATCGATTGCATTGCCATCTCCACAATCAGTTCATGTGCACGGTGAAGTTGGAATGTCAGATGCCAAACCACATCCCAATTAATTCGAAGATGAACATGCAGCGTAATCCGCCATCCTGGTATCATACACCTCACCACCCGAATATAGCCCACCACCGCAGCACCTATCTCAACCACTTCGCCTTAACGACGGGTTGCCGGGCGAAACCCCACGCCGTGCTCGCGACGAGCCAGATCTCCCTTCGATCTCCGCCTTCATCAACGCCTTCTCCTCCTCCACGCTCAACATCGTCCCCTCAATGCTCATCGTGTGGGTATCGCCCGAATTCGTCCCCCCAGTCTCAAAATCGCGGATCCGGAACTCAACAAGCCCCTCAACTGCATTCCCCTCCGCATCAAGGTATTTACCCTGAGGACGTTTGCGCTTCCTCCTCTCCTCTCTTGTCTCCTTGACCCCCTCCGCATCTTCATCCTGCTCATCTTCGTGCTCCCGCGCCGCGCCGCCCTTATCCGCAACCCACGTCCACTCCGCCGGCAACCGGGTGCGCGAAATAGACACATTGAACAGATTCCACAGCACGAGGCCGATTTGGCTCTCGCCCATGAACACCACATTCCCCTCCAGCTTCGCGCCCCTCCTAGGCTGGAAAACGAGGAATTCGGCCCGCACCCACACCACTGGAGCAGCATACTCATTTACCGAGCGCGCGCACACCGCACCCGGCTCTGTCCTCGCCTCAGTCTCTTCACCATCCAGCCCTGGTCCACCTACAAGCCGCACCTTATTATACCCCAGCACAACCCCGTGGAACGGTGGGTAAAACGCTAGCAGCAGCGGCGACAGGTGGGCGGCGCACACGGCCTCAACGGGCGTGTCCTGGCAGACTGGCGGAATGGTGACTTGCATTGAAGCAATGAGGCGTACGAGGGGTGAGCGGGTGGGTGCGGGGCGCGTGGTGGAGGAGAGTTCGACGACATCGTTGGTGGATTGTGAGGTGCGGCGCCGCTTCTTTGGGCTAGACGGCTCATCGGCCGTGGCTTTGTCGCGCTTGCGCGACTTCTCTTTCTCGTCTTTGCGATCTTTGCGGTCTTTCTTGTCTTTTGACTTGTGTTTGGTTTGAGAAGGGAGGGCGTCGGCGGACATGCTGGGCGGATGATGGGTGGGGCGCACTTCTGTTTCGAAGTCGGAAGGATCCGAGCCTTGGAAAAGGTGGTGGTAGTTTAAAGAAGGGAGCAATGGCGGGTACGCTGGGATGTTGTCAAGGCTGGCGGAGCGCAAGTTCGCGACGGATTAGACTTCAAACTTTTGAGTTGCCCGATGCATCTCATAGGTCATGTCGGATAAAAAATCCTCCGGGTACCTTCATAAATCATTGCCCAGACCTGCTACAGAACCCCATGTGGGATCCCCTTGGATTGGGGCAATGTAAGACGCAATATTTCAACTTAGAAGAGCTCATATGTTCTCCAGTACACAACCCATCTTAGCCCCTCATATGCACAAGGGTTTGGTGGCGTCACTCTGGTTTTGAAGTTGTTACATTGATTCAGGCGCGCGTGGAGGGCAGGAAGGACGAGCAAGGACTTTTCCTGCTAAGTCCTTATCAGGATAGAGTACTTGGTGAGAACCGAACGGGACTCTCTTCAGAACAGGCCAGCCCAACATCACGTCCTCTCGTTGATACAGGTTCGAATCTATTGTAGTCTACAGGAAGGCAGAGAGCCGGTGGTGGTGTATCTCGTTGGGAAGAACGCCACAAAAACATACGCAGCGGTAATTAGCCAACTTAGAACTTGTACACCTGCTCCTTGCTGTACCCTAGCTCGCTCAAGACGCCGCCCAATTCGCCCTGGTCCGCTGGGCTCTTCTTCGGGCCGCTGATGGCCTTGTACATGCCGGGCGGACCACACACGAAGATCTTGAGCTTTTCACCTTCCTTAGGCTCCGGCAGAACCGTCTTCAGGAGCTCCTTCGAGATGAAGCCCTTGCCCTGCTGCCATTTCTCCGGGGGGTTGTCTAGCGTGTAGAAGGCACGGAACCGGCGCGGGTAGGTGTTTTCGAGATCCTCGAGCTCACGCTTGAGTAGGATGTCCTCTTCGGAAATGTTGCCGAAGACGAGGGTGACCTTCGTCTGGTCCTCGGGGTTCGAGAAAATAGCGCGGATCAGCTGGTACATGGGCGTGATACCCGTACCGCCAGCAATCAGAGCGATGTGATCGTGCTTGTTTGGCGCCCACGGGTACTTCGGGATAGGCCCTTTGAAGTCGAGACGCTGGCCGGGCACCATGTCATGGAGATGCGTGGACATGGGACCGTTGGGGTACTTCTTGACGACGAACTCGATGTAGCCCTTGCTGTCTACCAGATACATGTGTTAGCAAGCTACATTAACGCACTTTGAAAGCCTTACCCTCTTCACTAGTAGGTGTATAGGGACGAATGACTGGCTTCTCCATCTCGGGGCCCTTATACTTTGCGAGGAGTGCAGCTGCAGTGAGTTAGCCGCGGCTTCTCCCTATATTTCACCAGTCTTACAAGCAACGTGAAGGCCAGCAACACTGTCATTCTCCGGAAGACTGAAGCGGAACTTCTTAGTGTTGTGATTGAGGATCTCAACTGAATCCAGCTTCAGAGAGACAAAGCCCTGGTCCCCGCCCCGAAAAGCCTTCGAAGCTTCATTGGTATTCGCAGGTATGTTCTGCTCTTCAGTCTTGGACGCAGGCTGCCCTTGACCTTCTGATTCAGGTTTGGACTTGTCGGGTCCATGCCCCGACTCAAGAGGCTTCGAGCGATTGAAGTACCAGTAGAGGCCAGCCCCGCCGACGGCAGCCGCGCCTGCACCGTACAGCGTAGAGTTCCCACCAGAACTCTGGGAGCTGTCACTGGCATAGCGCCGCACATGCTGGCCGAAAATCTATTAGCAATGGCTCCAAGCTGGCCAAAGTGAAGCTAGAATAGCTCTTTGAGTTATGATGCGGGGGTGCAAGCTTACGCTTCTAAGAACCGCGGCCGGCCGGAACACCTGTCTGGCAAACATGATGAGACGATGAAGTGCAATTGAGTGGAATAACAGTGATACTGAAGCGTAGAATGTTGGTGAAGCTTGGTAATACGAAGAGTGAAGCTCCGAGGTTGGGTGGGACTTCGAACAGGGCTCCCCAAGTCGCAATTGTTGGCCGTGGTGACGTCGGCCAAACCTTGAATGCCCTGCCAAGCCTCCGATCCATATCGCCAGCAGCATCAGTTTCACGCTTGTTTTTAAGCTAGCGGCTCTTGCGAGACAGCAGAGATCAGAATGCAGTGTGCTTCCGCACATCGCGCTCACGTTCATGACGATAAGTGCCTTCAAAACATAATCAAAACCTCCTCAAGTCCCATACTTGCAGCAAGCTCAGGAATTCATAGTGGAAGATAGCAAAACCAAGCAGTCTATCAACGATAAAGCGTCCTTGCCCATCACAAGCGGAAAACTGATTCAATTAACTACCAGATCTCCAGATATGACCGTCCATCCACAAACCCCCGCCACAACCATTGGCGAAGGAGCTCATTCCAGAATAAAATGGCACCATGTCCTGATTGGACGAGGCACAAAGCAAGTACAAAAGTCCAGGAAGCGCCCCGGCCGTTCTCCGCTCGGGAAATGATAAACATAAGCGATAACAAAAAAGGAGTCCGTACCAACAGTAGAAGCAAACGCCAGTCGTAACAATTGCCACAAGAGTAGGATCGAGAGTAGCAGAACCAAAGATGAAAACCAGGCGCATGCTCGACGCTCAATCCAGAGTCCGCAATCAAGCGCCATCTCCAGCTAGAACTCCGCACTTGCGGATCCAACTGCGCTTATTTCCAAGGAAAGCCAGGGTGAAGCCCAGCCACCTTCAACTCTCTCTCCTAAGAACCAGATGCCGTTGTGCCAGTATACAAGCCCCAGTAGACATGTTGCCGGTACTTGACTGCCCTTCCAACCAGCCAGAATTAGACCACCGCAACGGATGGCGCTGAACGCAAAGCTCCGGCGGCAATGCATCTCGCCAATGAATGGAAACATGAGACAACCGCATCAATCCTTAGCCGCCATCTATCAGATGGCGACGCCTTTTCCAGAATGTCTGTTCAGCGAACTTTTCGCATGTACAGAAGAAGAACAGAACGCGTAATCCAAATAAAAACAAGACTCCAGAGTCAGAAATGCAAAATAACCACAAGCCAAGGGTATAGACAAGAGATAATCATTTTATGTGAGACCATCCGTAGGCAACCCCGACCTAAACGCCATCAACCCAGCCGCCATACCAAACCTGTATGCAGGAAACGCCATCGTCAAAGCCCACCAAGAGCAACCCAGAGTAGAGCCCTGAATTCCGCGCGACAACCCGGAGTATCATCGATAAAACGGAAGGATGGTGCACTTATTGAGTAGCAGGCCTATCATCCTCGGATACGTGCGCGAAGACATCAGACGTCGCCCGCACCCGTTTCGACGCCGTCTGGACCAAAATTCATCAACGAATTGAAGTCGTTAAATCCGTTGTCCTCATTATTGGTCAGGAAAGTGTCGAAGTCCAGATTTTCGAAGACGTCAGTGGTGTCGCCAACTGCGAAGTCCAGACTGAAGTTGTCGTTGTCTGCCAGTGCGCCAAATTGGGCCGCATTGGCATCCATTTGAGGAGCGACAGATGGGGCAGGCTGGACCGGCGGCTGCTGCTGCGGTGCGTTGGCCGCCTGCGACGGGCCACCATTCTGCTGGGGCCTCCCCAGCGTAGGATGAACTGGCGTGATCGGGGTTGAAGGTGCCTGTGGTGGAGCCGCTTCTGCATTTTCGGCAGCAGCGGCGGCGTTTGCGGACTTGGCATTTTTGGGCGCAGCCTTCTAGTATTGCTGTCAGTATGATCTTTTGTGAGATTACAAGGGGTGGACAGACCTTTTTGGGGTTCGTTTCCTTCTTGCCCTTGGGCGCCGCTTTCGCGGATTGTGACGGGGTTGGTGGAGCCTGGGTGGGTGCTGGCGATGAAGGTTGAGCGCGCTGAGGTTGGGGGGGCTCCGGTTGCGGTGCGGGCGGAGGTGGCATCGTGTTCCGCTGTTGAGGGTTACCCATCTGTTGAGGTTGCTGGCCAGGATTTCCCTGCTGCGGCATCTGCTGCTGTGGGCCTGGTTGACCACCCCAATGGGCACCAGCGCCGTTTTGAATTGCACGGCTCGGAGCGAGGCCCATGGGCATACTCATGAAGTTGGGAGGGTGGGAGCTCGGGGCTCGTCCCATCATGCCGTTGCTCATCTGCTGCTGGAAGTACTGCGTCTGAATGGCGTTAGGGCCCATTTGCTGATTGGGGTCAAAACCGGGCGCAGGAGATTGGCGGTTCTGGATATCGTTCATCGGTGAGCCGGGGACACCCGGTTGCCCGATTTTCGGAGTACCCGCCACGCGTTTGAGTTGTTCGTTTGGATTCGGCGAAGGGCCGGCTCGGCTTCCGGAAGGTGACATGTTGGGTGCGAATCCCATACCCCCACCACCGCCCTGACCAGGTCCAGATGCAACGGGAACATGGTTATGGTTGTCCTGCTCCTGGCGCGCCATCAACAGGCGCTTCTTGTTCTGCTGTTCAAGCAACATGAGCTGCATCTGGTAGTCCTGAAGAGCGTGGTTGCCTTGTGAAGGCGGTGCACCACCTGCTGGAATGCCGCGATTAGGCATCATGTCAAGGCCGTCCGGCATGCTTCCGGCAGGGCTAGCACCCATCTTCGCATGTTAGCCTGTTACGTACATGTATTTGAGACCGGGAACGAACCTCAAATTTCTGCTGCATGTTTGGACCGCCGCCAAATGCGTTCATTTGCTGACTGGCGAGGTCGGGTGTGAGGCCGTTTTGCAGCATCATGTTATTCGGGCCTCCTCCACCTTGCATGTTCGGCTGCTGGAGCGGTTGGCCGCGCCCAGAAGGCCCCATCTGTGGACCATTAAAGCCATTTGTGTTGTCGAGCCGCGGTCGCTTTGACGGAGATGATGCGCCATTCTCCATGTTGCCTGCTGGCGACTGAGGTCGTTGGCCCATGTCCATATTTCCACCTTCACGCGCTTGATTCTGCATCAACTTAGCCTGCAACTGCAGCTGCTGAGGCCTATTTGGGTCAGCGGCGTCTTGTAATTGAGAGTGTAAAGCATACGTGCTGCGGTTATTGGCCAGGGCAGCCTTAGCCATATTGATATTGCTGCCCTGCGGCATCATTGCGTACTGCGGGCGCATCATGTTCGGATCACCATTCGGGCGGAGCATGCCCTGATGCTGTATTGCGCGCTGCTTCGAGGAAACCTAACAGTGGTCAGCTCGTGCTGACCGGATGGAATACTGGGTACGCTTACAATATTGTGCGTAAGATAAATCCCGCTCAAACTATTCATGTTGCCCTGTTGGCGAGTGGCAAATATGTCCCAAAATTGGTTCCACCAGTCAAGCAGAAAACAATTTTCGACCGAGTAGCTAGGGATGTCTGGGAACGGAAGGTCGGTGGGGCGCTTGACTTCGTCCTTGGAGTCCGTATCCATCGAGTCATCGACTCCGTTCGCTTCATGCTTTTTCTCCAGAATGGGACAGCACTGCAAAAACTGCCGTGCGAGTTCGTAGTGATGGTTCCTACACATATAGTCGTAGATGTAGGTGTTAAGGCGCCTTTGTATTTCCTGATCCGATGATGAGCGGCTCGCGCCTTGGTTGGCCTGGTTGATTGGCATCGGCCCGCCAACGGGCCCACCGACCGAATTCATCACCATATTCGCTCCTGGTGCGTTCATCGTCGTGAAAGCGTTGTTTGAATGTGTTATCACGTCGGCGCGAAAGTGGCGAGATGAGGCTGCGGGTAGGGCCGTCGGTCAACACGAGAGAGCGATGTGAGGGAACCCGCCGGCTCTGCGAGTGGTCTCTGAAGCCTAAAAGACTCCACAAGGGTTCTCGAAGTGTGCGACGGCGGCCTGCAAATGTTGATGCAAAGGGGTTGAAAGGACGTCGCGTTTCGAAGGATGGAGTGACGGCTGTTAGGACGCCAACTGAGGGAAGAGCGAACGGCGACAAAGAAGCCGAGCGTCAGTGTTTAAGGCCAACAGATGGGCAGTTGATCGCAACAAGTAATGCGATATGATGTCCGCATTAAAAAATGCGCCGCGTAAGACCGGACAGCGATGGCGTTGATGAGGAAGTCTGAAGGAGTGATGCCGTGAAGGGTCACCGGGGGGGGGGACACGCAGGCAAAGCAGAGGGGGGCGGGCAACTGGGCGAAGGCTTTGGGGGGGGGGGGGAGCGTGGGCTTGGAGATAATCAAGCGAACCACAGCGAGTTTGATGAAGGTGTGGCCCGACGCACGAGATTTTCGCAGCGCATCAGGGAAAGTAGACGAAGTTCGAAGGATTTGGAGAAGTGAAGAAGTTGTGGAGATGGGGTTTATCTCATAGCCACCAAGAAAAGAGAAGACGGTCCTCGATCCTTTGCGTCCCCCTTCAAAAGTTGTGGTAATGGTCACGCTAATTTCACGTGCTGCGGCGATGTCGCAAATAGACACCAGCCAATAAGCTGCCGTCTAACCCCCCAGGTCTCCTTTGTGGAACTTGGCTATCTCCTCACTGATCTGGCTCATTATCCCCCTCGATGATCTTACAATATCTAACTATGTATTCTCTTTGCACTTGACACTGCAAAGGGTGTTTGATGGCCGCAAAAACAGAAGGGTGCGAGGGCGCTACGCATGTACATCCGTAGTAATGGGGCCCAACACATGATGGGATCATGATAGTAGAGATGGATGTTACCGCCAACCACCACTTCTCTTGGTCACGCAAGAAAACCATTGCCCCTGTCATGATGCGAATAGCTGCGCGCCCCGCCCTCTTTTGCTCTTGCAGTCCATCTTGAAAAAAGGCACCTTGCCGCCACCACTGACATGACATTGCGGGGAGCATGAAGGGATATTGAGCTGGTACCATGTGACAGGACATCCGTACTTGGGGCAGTAACGGAAAGGCGACCTCACTCGTCGTCAGGGGGCATCTCGTCGTCGATGTACCGGATGAGAGTGACTCTCATCTCAGTATTGTCGTTGCCGCGAAGCACATCGCTGATGAAATGCGCTTCAACCTGCATTTGGACCTAGGAAAGACGTTAATGACGAGGACGAACCGGCTTTGGCTTCCGGCTTACCATCTCCAAAGCACCCCTCAGTACGCCGCACAGTATGTTAGAGTACCACAGCTCGTCTTGTGCCCTGCCGTCGTCCGGCAGCTCCACGAAGTCAGCGAGGGGGTTCTCTTCAAATATGAGCGAGAACTGCTTGTTATCGCTAGTCCAGTTGGTGACGGTGGGCGTAATGTTCAAAAAGATCTTGAAGCCAATCTGGACGGTATGTGAGCCTTATGACATGAGGATAGGCGCCCAATGCGCACCTTTGATATCGTCTCTGCTGTTTCCCGGAAGTTGGAGCAAGGGCCGTTGTTGGATTTTGCGAGAAAATCTTCGACCATGCGCAGTCCGATGTTGTATCCCATCTTGTCTAGTTGCCGGTTCACCTCCAAGTAGTCACTGTCAAAGTCCTTGCAAAGCTGCTGGACGATGGTACCATACGTCAAGGTGACTAACTCGGCGTTGACCTTGTCAACGCGAGTTCTTAGACTATCAGCTACTGTCGCTGCTCATAGTACAAGAAAGCAATTAAGCCACTTACTTCCATATGCTAAAGAGCTGTCAGCCAATGTCTTCTCTCAAATGAGCATGTGCCGCTCACTCTTCGCCGACGCGGGCGGCTTTCGACATGGTGCCGGAGGGTGTGAAGTTACGCTACGAGCAGAGAGGGGGGTCTCGAGGGTGTGGCGATCAATTTGATAGCTCTTGCAAGTATTCAAAGCTTGTGATGTATAACAGCCATGTCTTAATATGGGGGATTGCGGGGTGACCTGGACGTGCTTGACTAGTCCAATCTAATGCCAAGAATGTGAACCTCTCCAACACCTGCAGGCGCCGCAAAGCTCCACAAAAAAGCTTCCGCCGCGTTTGCGTCAACTACTCCACATCTACAAGTGCTTTCACGACGCGTCCATCTCCATCACTCGTGCCCAGGATATATCACATAACCGTCGATACTACATTGCCGTCTATACCACGCTCCCCATACATCGCTCGCCCATACTACCATCAAGATGTCATCCGAAAAGCGGCCGGCGGCCGATTCGTTTGGCAGCTCACAGCTTGTCAAGCGCCAGAAGTCTGATGCGAACCTCGGGAATGCTCGCTCAATCGCGCTTGTCAATTCCAGCTCGAAAAATGGAGCTCTCATACAGACTGTGGGTATCTTCTGCACGGAGGACCATAGCTTGTAGGAAAGCTAATTACTGCGGGTAATAGGTGCCGCGCACAAGTGGTCTTCAGGCCCCCGTCATGGAGTTGAACGGTAAGTTACGCATGATTCTTTCTGAAAGCCTCGCTGATAGCCTGCAGGTCACTCCGGCGAGGTATTTGCGACAAGATTTGATCCTACCGGCCAGTTCATCGCCTCCGGTTCCATGGACCGAACAATCTGTGCGTATATCATGCGCCTTTAGTGACACCTGCTCATAATTGATAGTGCTGTGGCACACCTACGGCCAATGTGAAAACTATGGTGTCCTCAGTGGGCACAAGGGGGCGATTCTCGATCTCCACTGGTCGCGCGACTCGGCATCCATATTCTCGGCTTCGGCGGATATGACGATATCTCGCTGGGATCTGGAAACTGGGACGAGGATACGTCGGCATGAGGGGCATGAGGAAATCGTCAACGCTTTGGATGTCAGGAAGCGCGGCGAGGAGTTCCTCGTGAGTGGCTCTGATGATGGAACCATAGGTGTACGTAAACCTCCGCACTGAAATGGACTGTGCTAACATAGTAAAGATATGGGATCCGAGGACAAAAGATGCCGCCGATTATATTGCGACCGAATTTCCTATCACTGCTGTAGCGGTATCGGAAGCTGGATACGAGATCTATTCCGGCGGTATCGATAATGACATCAAAGTGTGGGATCTGCGCAAAAAGGCGGTCTTGTACTCCTTGATCGGCCACATGGATACGGTCACTTCTTTGCAAGTGTCGCCAGATTCAAACTTCTTGCTCTCTAATGCGCACGACTCCACTGTCCGGACATGGGACATTCGGCCTTATGCAGCAGCAGATCGGCATGTGCGAACATTCGATGGCGCTCCCACTGGTATGGAGAAGAATCTGCTGCGTGCAAGCTGGAACCCGACGGGCCAAAAGATTGCTGCTGGAAGCGGAGACCGTAGCGTTGTTATCTGGGAAGCCAGCAGCGGAAAGCTCCTCTCGAAACTTCCGGGCCACAAAGGCGCAGTCAATGACGTCCGCTTCTATCCGGGAGATGACCCCATAAGTAAGTTTATGCGTCTTCGTCATGTGTTTCTTGTGGATCTTCATTCTCTCCTATCGTATCGTCTCTGCATAGTCCACGGGAACTATGCGAGCTGATGCTTGTTCTTGAACGAGAGCCGACTCGGCGCGAACGTTTATGGAACGAAATAGCGGCTTCATGCGTGATTTGCTGCTCCCGCTTAGCATGCGTTGCAATAGCTGGGGTATCCCCTCGTCGTTTCTCTTATTGGTCCAGTAAGCTAACGGTTCAACTTGTTACAGTCGTTTCCGGGTCTTCAGATCGTAGTGTGGTGCTGGGTGAACTTGCGAAATAGGCAGGGGGCGAATGTTTTAGCTGAAGGTGAAGCCCTCGACATCCGATGCTTTTTGTGTCACAAGAGGAACACTGGTCGGGCATGATGATGTAGGGTTTCTTCACTGGCAGTTTGATGATGATTGCCGCAAATACCATGTACATTAACTAGTAGAATTCAGAGTGACGGAGCATGGCCGCGTCGTGGGGGCATGGCTGAGGGCAATGGAGTTTGGCATGAGCAGCAGTGACAGTCCAGTCATGTTGGCCAAAATTTCCAATTTCTCCAATTTCAGTTTAGATGATGGGCCAATAACTTCCAGACGAGGATAAGGGAGCAACAACAAGTGGCACAACCGTGTTTTGAAGGATGGCGGTGGTGGCGCACTGGCGGCCGGTGGAGAGGTGGGAGGTTTGGCTTGGCTGAAACTTGAGACGGCCAAACGTTTCAGCAGCTCCAGCTTCGACTTCGCCGACCACTGGCCCGCGAGCCATCGTTCTCCTCCGCTCGCTCCTCGTAACAGACATCATGCAGATGCATGGTCTCGAGCCCTCCTCTTTTGTCCCACCAAGGCCAACAAGTGCCAGGGACTTGAGGTTCTTTGCTTGTCTACACTCGTTACCCTCACACTCGCTGTTGCCAACTACCTCTTGATACTCCCATCCTACTCTACTCTATTGGACCACTCCCTCTTTTGAGTCTCCCGTCACCACCCAAGCCCGCATCTCGGTACCTCTGTTGACCAGGGCGTTTCGGCCCTTTATCCCCGCGCCCTCTTCGTTGGCTATCAATGTCGTCGTCGTCGACCTTTCCATCGTACTAGCCTTGCTTCCCACAAGCAGCTTCCCGTTTTCCGTCCTGCCCTCCACCACCCGCCTTCGCCAATCATTCAAGCAAGCACGCTGCACGTCCGACATCCAGACCACTAACACCTTTTCCATTAGGCTCCACGAACACCTCAAGATCTCCAACCTGCAGAATAGTTTCCTTTTGCGCAAACACCATACCCATTCCAGCGGTGGGGAAGAAGCTCTCACCCTCCCCGGCATGTGCATGGCCACCCGGTCGCTCGTAACGCAGCCGACATCCACTCATTCATAGTCTTTTGATCTCGTCAACACGAAGCTAGACGGTAAACAACTCAGACGCGACGGAGAACCTAGTCGCAGCATACTTGGTGTCGTGGCAGAGTGCCGGACGTGCTCAAATACGCTCCTCGTCGCGACCTTTTTTCCACACCCTCCACTTCCTTTCTGGACGGCATAATTGGGCTCTTTGCTGAGACCTATCTACACACGGATTCGAGCATTTGAACAACCTTCACCATGGCTCTTCCGACCAGCACACAGCCCGACCCTCGGACTTCCCGGCTGAGCGCCATACAAGACAACATACGATCTCTCTTGCGAGACATGGGATCGCCAGCTTCCAGTTCCCTTTATTCCAGAAGCCCGAATCCAAATGCTCCCATCAACGGTACGCCGAGGGCTCGAGTTCGAGGATTTTTCGGGCGAGTCCAACCGGGATACACTCAGTCAGCCGCGTCTTCGGCTTCGCATCTTCCTCTCAATCCGCCCCTCGTGCAGGCATACTCTCCCGCCAGCAACTGGGATGAATCGCCCACTCAGCCGGCGCCTGCGGTCTTACCCTCCTTTCGTCACCCGTCTGATCCTTCCCCAGTGGTGGATGAAGACCGGGACTTGGAGGCTGCAGCTCCCGCTAGAAGACATCGGAGGCGGAAGAGAAGAGCCCCGCCAAATGCCTGGGTGCGGAAGCCTTCGGGCCCAAGGAGGAGAGGCAACTGTCTGCCCATGAGAGGGCCGACTCGAGGCAAGGCCCTAGCCTGCTTTGTTTCTGGGGTGTTTTTGGCTGCCATTCTCACTACCTGTACGCTTCTCCCTGTATGATGCATGATAGCTGCTAACATTGCCTAGATCTCACAATCGCCCTCACTGTAAAGGGGTTGGGCCAGGAGCTCCACGTCTTGTTCATCCTCACCATCGTCGGAACCCTGATCTTCTTTGTGCACTCGCTCATCCGCGTCTGCATCTTGCACCTTCGGCCAAAGAATCAGCAACGCCTCGAGCGTATCCCGAGCGTTGCTGGTCCTGAAGGATTTCAGCCTACCGTACCGATTCGCGTTCACCTTGCACGTGACGAAGAAATCGTTGCGCGCGCTGAGGACGGAACGGTTGAGGAAGCTAAGCTGGAGTCACTGAAGGCGCCACCACCGGCCTATGGCCTCTGGCGATGCAGTGTGGTATGTGTCAGCCCCCAATGATTACTATAGCGCTAACGTTGCATTCAGCGAGTAAACCCCGCGCTTCTCCATTGGCAGCGTGTTGGAGACTCCAGCTCTGCGGATGGTTCGACTTCTCCCCAATCCTCTCAGATGTCACCTGTTTCTCCGGCTGCTAGCAGCCACACTCCTGAGATGAGCCAAACTGCTCAAGTCGGGCCCCGACCTCCAAGCTATGTTAGTGACGATGGAGTGGACTACATTGTGACGGCAGCTCCGCGGAGCACCGTCTTATTTCAACAGAGACCGACAACACCGAGCGATATTCACCCGGCGTTCCGGATCCGTCTTCCTTGATTGCGACGTTTTGACAGCATTAAATGGCGTATGGGCATTTCAGCATTTGCAAGAGTTCATGGTGGGTGTTTCTGGGAAGCGGAATTCAGGGAGTTGGAGAGAATGGGCGGTAGTTGTTTGCATGTATACCCCTGACTTCGGAGCACCTTTTCGGTCCCAATAATCTTTCCTCCTCACCGTCGTGTTGGTGGCGATCACTTGTTCGGTTTGGAAGTTGTCGAGCATGTTCTCCTGTATTCACCTTGACTGTTTGATGGCGATGTCACATTTGAGTTCGACTGGTCGGCTCAAGGATTATGTCAGCAGATGGGTATTGATGAAGAGGATTATGGTAAAGCAATCAAACCTCTATACAAGCACATGCGGAGATTGGTGTATGAGACCATTCGGAGAGGATGTAGTGATGGGTTGGCTCAACATGTCACTGGACGCATTGCTTACGTATCCACAGGTGTGCAGCAAGATAATTCCTTGAGGACTCCATTCGTCATTATATTGCTAGGCATTACGTCGCTCCGTCTTCGCTTCTCAGGAATAGGGCCTCATTGCGTACTTCATTCTCCTAAAAGATCACCCAGCCCTGCTCCCCCTTAATCCTCCATCCAACCTTCAGCACCCTCGCCGCGCCCATAGCCAAAAATGCCATGACATAGCACGCGCCAGTAAAGCAGACAACCCCATAATACTTCCCAGCACACTTCTGGATCAGCGCACCGGCAATCGGAATGCCAGTCAGCGTCCCAAACGCCACGAGCGTATAACACGTCGAGTAGTACCGGCCATACTCCTCGGTATCGCACAGCTGGCCAACACACACCGGCGTCAGCGAGATATTCGACCCGGAGAAGATGCCGAACAGGACCGAGAAAACGAGCACGACGGGCTTGGCCGCGGGGTGCGCGATCCCGGCTGAGTTGGTGCCTAGCAGTGAGGCTGGAAGCCAGAGTCCGAGAACGGTGCACATGCACCCCACCAGCGCAATGAGCATGCAGTTGAAGCGCCCGATCCGGTCTGCCACCACGCCTGGCACGTACCGCCCGACGCAACTGCCTGCGTTCAAAACCGCGAGACACGTGAACGCGAACTGCGTCCCGCCCGGCACGCCGCTGTCCAGCACAAACGAGGCCAGGAAGGTAATCGGCAGGAAGAGGCCCCACTCCATGCAGAAGACGGCAACGGTGGTGAGGGCGAAGGCTGGGTCGCGCAGGATGCTCATTGAGGGGATGAGGTTGGCGCCGGGTTTGGGGGGGAGGCGCGTGCGCACCATTAGGACGCTTGCGATGCATAGGATTACGAAGATTAGCGCGAGGGCGCGCGTGGCCCAGGCGAAGCCGATGGAGGGGATGAGGCGCTGGAGCATCAGTGGGAAGATCACGCCCCCGACGGAGCCGCCGGCGGCGGCGATGCCGGTTGCGTTGCCGCGCGTTTTGTGGAAGAAGTGGCCTATGCAGGCGATGCAGGGTGTGAAGAGGAGGGAGGTGCCTAGCCCGGCCATCAGGCCGATGGTGAGCATGAAGTGCCAGTATTCTTGGGCGTGTTAGTGGGTGGTAAAAGGCTGAGGGGGGTGGGGACATACGGGTGCATACGCCCATGAGGAGCACGGCGGCGACAATCAGGATGCTGCCGGAGAGGAGGAGGAGCTTCGGGCCCTTCGAGTCGACAATAGGGCCGACCTGGATGCCGCCTACGAAAGCCAGGAAGATATAAAAACTGAAGATCCATCCGATGGTACTTTCATCGTATCCCTTGAGTTGGTTCCGGGTCAAGTGTGTCTGCCATACCCCGACTAGGAAACGATCAGCATCAGCGCCGGGTAACCGTCTTTGGTCCCCACTTACTGGTATTCATAAACCCAAATGCAACCAACATGCCCAAAAATGACCCAAGCACAACAAGCCATCCCTGCAGCCCACCCTCAGGGTACCATGTCTCTCCATCGTCCTGCATGCTCACCGTTGACGGCGGCGGCAGCGACTGGCAACGGTTAAGCTCGACGTGCGCATGCCCCGCAGCCGCAGGGCTGGACGTGCGAACGGGCCGATCCGAATCCTCGATTTTCTCTTCCGACCCATATTTCTCGTCCGAATAATGGTGGGCCTTTTCAGCCTTGACGTCAACGGGGGCTTTGATATCCGTCCATTCCCGGGCGGTTAGGCCGGAGACGACCGACTCGGCCGACTCGGACCGGCCCGCCGAGCGGGTGGAGCGGACCGGGACCGGGGAGCAGGTGCGCGGTGGCGCACCATTGTGGCTTTCTGCGCGCGGGGCAGAGGTGGCGTTTGGGGGGTTAATTAGTCCTGGCGTGCTGCCTTTGTTTTGAGTTCTCATTCGCAGGAGAACGGAATTATTTGAGAGAGGAAAAGAACGAGAGGCGGGGGGAGCAGCTAGGCAAATATATGTCGTCCTGGGGCGTGCCGATGTGCCGTGAAGTCCTTAGTCCCCACGTGATGACGAGGCCGAAGGCTTCTAAAGGAAACTATTTTCCTAGTTTGACGTCACTAGGCGCGTGCTAGGCGCTTTTATCCTTGTTGGTGGCGGAGGGCTAGATGGAAGAATGTGGGGCACAGCTGCGGAACTAGTGTTATCTTCTCCGTGCCGCAACCACTGTTGGTCACAGGCAGTTCGGGTACGATCAGGTAATGGCATTCTTAGGACCAATCCGACTTGGCTTCGGCCGGGCCCGCAGCAAGCCTCCGAAAACGTGGGAAAGGAACGAAAAAGGCCAAACGAGATTCAATCAACATCGTCTGGATTACACGGCAAAGAGCGGCTATGCAAAGGCGGTAGTCAGAAAGGCACTTAGCAAATGATCTCATTGCATACAGGGAAGAACTACTACTCTTCTGTCAACTTCACTTCGAAGGAGGACTGAGCTTGGTAATGGTAACCACTTTGGCCCGTCCTGTCACCGCAACTCCACCAGATTCAAGATGGTTGAGTGCTTCACCGACGGGCGCTTCCGGTGCCTGGTCAGCGGTTGGATCCGGCGAGGGCACTGGTGACAGGACAGAGACTGGAGACGCCGTTTGCCTTCGCCCCTGCGGCGAAGACTGTGCATGCGGCGGAGACCGTGTCTGCGGCGATGACTGTGCTGACTTGTATGTGGAGACCCGTGATTCTGAATGGTGCTTTCTATGCGGGCGGCTCCAGAGTGTGTCGGATTTGACGGTCGGACTTGAACCAACATAAGTTGATTGCTGTCCATCGGTTGACGACCAAGATCTACTCGTGCCTTTCCGCAATCGTGTATGACTGTGATGCTTCTCATCCGGCTCCAGGGTGTCATCCTCATGGAAGTACAGGTCTGGGAAGAAAAGATCGCGCATTCGCTGAAGAACCTGGTCCGCAGAATTCTCAAAGTTGGAAGAAACCCACCCCTTGTGAAAGAGTTGGTCGTAAAAAGCCGCTTGGTTGACTCGTGGCAAGACGGCTTCGAGGAGTATGTCGCAAAAGTGGACAACGTCACTACCCTCGTACAAAACGTCCTGCAATGCGCAGGCCGTTGCTGACAGCTGCGTATAACGCCAGTCGTCATTGCCAATGAGCGCCACTTTCATGGCCTCTACATACATTTGCCGGTAGCGCTCAAGTTCATACGACGGGTAACTTCCAGCATATGGCCAGCAGTATGATGCGTGGTAGTCACCCCGTAGCCATTTCGGAACTGCAGCCCAAGAGAGATATTGCGGCCGCGTTTCAACACCTCTCCATCCCAGAATAGCGGTCACATTGCCCTCTGAGTCGACAAGAATGTTGTCCATATCGAAATCCGGAGGGGTCACTCCAAATGTCTCGACACCTTCAAATTGTTTGCTGAGGTACGAGAATGGCAGGCAGTCCAGGTATAGCTCTAAGAAGAGCTTTCTGCTCCGATAAAATGGGAGGTTCGGGAGACCATCAAACATTTGATCGAGGTGCTTGCGGAGGTAGGCATAGGCGGAACGCGGTGGGGGATCGCTCAAAACTGAGTGGCCGCGACGAATGTGGTATGGAACCATCTCCAGCTCTGCTCTTGGAAGGTCCAGAACGCGGGCATCGCTGCAGTCGCTGTAATTGAACCATGGCATACCGATGCCGAAAAATTGGGCTTGTCGGATGTCAGCCATCGCCTTGGCGAGGCTTCGCAGGACGTTGGCTCGAAGCTCTTCGAAATTTTCCACACCGTAGCGTCGTGGCCACATATTAGTGAGTGGCATGCCCTCCATACAATCCATGAGGATGTATGGGGCGCCAACGGCATTCCTGCACGAGGTGTCGTGAGCGAGTGTAAGGGGTACAAGAGCCCCCTCGCACACTTCGTTGATGTACCGCATGGTCATCGCCTCCGAGTGGAGCAGGGCCGCTTCTTTTGCCGTCCATATTCCAGGGGTACCGGAGGAGGGTATCTTGAGAACCACTTTGGCACCGCTGAAGAACTTGACGATGATGATTTGGGCGTGATTGCCGACTTTTCGACTGTGAACCCAACAGCGATAGCCATAGTAAGAGCCAACCAGTGATTTGACCAGCTTCAAGATGGTTCCCTGGCTGAAACTGCCGGTTGGGCTGTCGAACCTAAGCTCGTATCCCTGCCCACTAGGGGGCGCGGTAGTTGACGCGACCGGAGGTGGGTTACGCCCAAGCTGTCTCGAGCTTGACGTCCGCTGTTTGCGGGGTTTCCTCGACTTCTTTCCTTTACATATGCTGTTGAGTATTGAGCTGATTGGGTGTTGCTTGCCAGTGTGAAAGACAATCATTCTGAAATCTTTGGACGATCAAGTGGAGGAGAAGCTGAAGATTGTCAGGCAATGAAAAGCAATGTGTGAGGACAAGAAGCGTACATAACACCTGGAAAGTTGCGGAGATACGGTGAGTGCGCTATGAAGAAACCCAGCTGCAGTAAATGAAAGCGATGGATGTCCCAGGGCTCAAAGTAGAGGTAGCGTAAGGAGCAATCTCGGAATTACAGACATCGTTGAGGCTGATGGACACAATGGGAAAGGGAATGTTTAGCCTCGAGCTCATGTGCCGGGACTTGACGGTGAACCGGAGTGCATCTGATCTGAATGGAGTCAGCAAAGCTGGATTTGAGAGAACGCGTACGAACCAAGCTGGAGAGGAAGCGAGGAAGAGCTCGCGTATGGCCATCATCCTCCTAAGGCTTGCGGCTCGTTGTCCGAGCATATGGAGTAGAGCGTGTCATGTCAATTTGCGTCACTCATGTTGTGATTTTGAATCGCACCCGATCAACATAGGCTGAGATGGCAACTGGAAGACCCTCGAAGGAGACAACACCAGCAAAGGTGGACTCAGGGCTGAGTGTGGAGACATAAAGGGTCCATTGAGGCTAGCAAGTTGCGGGGAATCATGCACTACATCATTTGAGCAATCCATCTCCTATCAACCGCTTTACTGCGCGGTACAGTCAAGCCAGCGGCTGGCCAGAATTGCTCGTTCGACATCTTCCAGCTCATTCAAGAATCCATAACTGTAAAGACTATGCTTTCAGTAACCCTATGATTGGTCTCCGCGGTATCCGAAATGCTCGGGGTGTTCTAGAAGTGGAAAATTATAAGGGTAGTGATTCAAGACAGAATGGTGCAAGTTACGTCTACGGGTACCGCCGGAATCCTGCCAGCACAAAAATAAGAAGTACGGAGAACCAAAAAGATGGGAAGATTCACATAGCGAAATATTTCGAAGATCAAGTGCCGAGTGACCTTGAGAAGACATACTGAGCATGAGGTTGTGGTCGAGACCCCCCCGGGCGCGGCGGAATTATGGCCGCGCATCCGGTGGCCTGTGCACGAGCTTCGCGAAAGCATCATAAGAAAGATCCGTCTCCAAAAATTTCCACCCTCAAGTGCCACCTTCGCCATAGCTGCGTTTCTTTGCTACAAACAGATGGCTGAGCTCCGCTCAGTTCATCCCTATACGCAAATGAGAAATTCGGAGTAATCTCTACCTCTCGCTACCCTCTGTCTGCTTGCGGACGGAGCTCTGGCAGCTGCCTGTGAGGGCCTGGCGCGAAAGCGCTTGCATCCGGCATCAGAAACTCGGGGCTGCTCCTTCCTCAGGAGGGGTATGCAACCATGGGAGCTGGTGCAGAGATTGTGTGCGTCTCTGCCGAAAGGTGGGGCGTGATACTTGAGTGCAATACGCGGCATGATTGACTCTGTTCTCCTTCGGGATGCAGGGAAGAGCATAATTCGATTCCGATTATTCTGGCGAAGGTGGCACTTCACTCTTTTTTTCCCAGGTGAGCAGATCCCCGGTTCCATGATCTGGTTCTAGGATACTACTGACGTCTTGCACGCTAATCCTCGCTGACGCGAAACTGATCGACTCAGCGGTTGTTCGTCAAAACGTTGTGTGGGAAATAGCAACCGATATCGTTTCAAACATACCCCTGGCAGCCATGCTTTTCCGGAGACTGCTTGCAACCTAAAGTACATCCGTATTCGTACACCCTTCCCCGCACTCAGCAATCGACGTTCGCATCTAGTATCGTGGCTTGCCATGTCTCTCCTTGCATGGACGCCATACTGAGTGCCATGCATTATTGACTGAACGCCACCGGGGAATTAGTAGATAGGGCTGGACACGAGGCCCACCCTGCCTTATCACGTAAAGAGGTTGACGTACTTGACGTTTATGAATATAGGCCTTTAAGCCGCCATGCCTTTTCACATTGACAGCTGCATGAACTACGTGCCTCAATGCTCCATGCCTTCGCCGGCGGTAGGTCCGGTCGAGCCTCACTCATTAGCCATCAGGAGTATGTTCTACAATGTTCCGACACGTTCCAAAAGATTTCCCATGCCCATTCGCTGGGTTTTAGGTGTTAGAGGCCGATTGGGCCGCAGTTCGCCGTGGTGAGATGGCGACCACTGAGTTGGCGGCCCCACGGTGCCAACTCAGGCGTGCAAGGCGGAGTGCCAGCGGAGGCTGGGGAAGGCGAAAGTGACGAGAGAGTTCGCAGTTGGACAGCACCACGGTTAGCTGACGGGAAGCTACGAAGGGGGGGGAGAGGAGATAAATATCAAATGAGATTGTCCCACCATAGCAAACCAACACCGTCTACTCCATCCTTTCACTTGATCCCATTTGCCTCTACAATTGTTCTGTTCTCCTGTTCCGTCGCACGCCGTTGCTGACGGACGCAACTGATTGGTTGGCAAACTGGCGCTCATTTCCCCGGCGGGTGCCAAGGCTCGCGGGTTTCGCAACCCCCGACAACCTGCGCCTGCACCTCTCCACGCCCTCCACTTCCACTCCACAACGCCCGCTTCCTCGAACACGCTCGCCGACAGCATCCTTTTGAGCAATTCCACGATCCGACCACAGTCTATCGCTTCGAACGCTCCCGCAACGCCCTTCGCGATGGCGAACCCGCCGTCGCCGACGGTTGTCCACCACAGGACGCGTTTGCCCACGCTCTTTGAGGTCCTGAGCAGACGCACCGCGGCGCCCGTCGACCTGTTCTCCTTCTATATCTACATGCGCGATCAACAGCGTTCGGTCGACTATCTGGACTTCTGGTATGTGCAGAAAGTATGCATGGAGGGGTTCAATTGATGCTAACTCTCCAGGCTCGATGTCTCTCAGCACATGTCTCTCTGCCGTCACTATGTCCGTGAGCTGCGGCAATCGGTTCTGCTCGACACTCCCGAACTGGAAAAGTCGGCTAGCAAGCGCTCGTCTGCCGTGCTTGAGAGCTTCGATGCTACCGAGGCTGGCCCGTCGAACTCTAAGCAGCGTGCTACCGATCATGAAGTCTCTCAGGCTTTGCGTGATGAGCATGATGTCAGGCATCACTCGCACTCCAACAGCCAGAGCAGTAGCCGCACCCGCCAGACGGAGTCCGCTGTCGATTCGCCCATGCTCGCTGAGCCGTCGCCTGGCCAGGTCTCTAGCGGCAGTGGACAGCACACCGTTGCCCGTACGGATATCCGTGCCTCGGCCGAAAAGATCCTGTACACGTACCTGCTTCCCGGCTCCGAGCGCGAGATCATCATCCCGCAAGGCATTCTGAACACCATCCAGCATGCCATCGAGGAGGAGACTCGTGATGATCCCGAAGTGTTCGATGCGGCCAAGGACTATGTCTTCCAGGCGATGGAGCGTGACGCTTTCCCCGGCTTCTTGCGTAGCAAGGCGCTCGGCAATGTCGTGCCTCCTAGCATGATGGCTCGGCTCGTTGTCGGCCTCCTTGCGCTTTTCGGAGCCTTCTGGACGTCATTCATCCTGATCTTCCTCGACAAGTCACGTCGTACCCGCTGTTGGGTAAATTTCCCGCTCAGAGACGTGACTAAGCTAATTGATATAGGTGATCCTCCCTTTCACCATCGGGATCTACCTCCTTGCTTCGCACCAGTACATGCTTGACCCGATCATGGCTCTCGTCGGCTACTCGGAGTACACGTTCTTCAACTGGACTCGTGTTCGGGAACCGTTTGTCCGCAAGCTCCTCATCAAGCGGGCTTGGATGGTGCTTGTTACGGTGGCAATCATCGATGCCGCGCTCTCCTGTCTGTTCATCTTCGTGCCAGGCAAGCGCCTCTAGCCTGGAGCAGTCTGACGCTCGTTCATGGACGGTTTGTGTTAGGGGCGTGGTTGGGGGACTGCAATCTCTAATCTCGACACTAAATCAGCCAGCAGAGCACCCCATCTACGGCACATGATCGATACCAACGATTTTCTTAGGCGTTTTCTGAGCGGGTCATGCGGAGTATTTTTACTGCAAGAGATGGGCTGGGTCAAACGGGGAACGAGCGATGGCGCACACGGCGTTTTCACCACGGGATTTGCTAAAATCGGGAATGGGATACCGGGCGCTGCTGCTACTGTTTTCGCTTTTTCGCGAGATTTTTCATCGGATGTACAATACCCGACCGCTGTTTTGTCCCCTGTGTCTAACGGTGACCGTCATGATGGCTATGCGGTGGGGTAATTAATGGAATTCGAGCTGAGAGATTCGATATTGCTTGTGTTTGTTCATTGCAAGTGAAGGCCTGATGTGCGAGGGCCTTGAGATGCGCTGCTGAGGTGGGACGGAAGGTCGATAAGAGGGATACGAGCGTGTACGACGAAGGGTTGTGTGTCACTCTGGGGGGGCGAGGTCCTCGACGCCTCTCCCTGCGCTGAGCTAATCGCGGTACGTACCACTGCCGTGATTCCATTAATATTGAGTGAAGCGCCCGCGGCACTGTCGCGTGTTCTCTATGTACCGGCAGTGGGTCGTGTGGCTGCAAATAGGACGCGCGGGTAGCTGCGGCGGCGGCAGGCACGGCTCGATGGCACGGCCCGATACTGGGCTGCTTTCTGGTCAAGGCTGCTACGGGGAGGGGACATGCGGCTCTGCGCGCCAGGGAGTGTAGTTCTAGTGTGAACGGAATGTGTGTTTGAGAGAAGCCATATGCAATGCTGTGGTATCCGCTGCGCTATCCAAGTACACACCCTCGATCACGCGGCTTCGTCCCCAGGCATCTGCCGCTCCACCTCCACCTCCACAGGCTCCGAGATCTGGCTCGAGAGGTTGAGGAAAGCCGATTGCGCGGGGTCGGTCGCGGGGGTGACGGGCTCGGGGGCGTGCTCTGCGCTCTCAGGACCGGTGTCCGCCTCGCCCTCGCCCTCGGTCTCTTTCTCTATATACGGCGGCGGCGCTAACGTCTCCCCCTCCCCCTCCGCGCCCCTAACCCACACCTTACTTAGCTCTTGCTCGATCTGCTCACGGCGCTGCGTCCACTCCTCGACATGAGCGAGCCGCTCCCGCAAGTCCGCGAGCTCCTTCTCTACGGAGGACTTTTCGGCCTGCGTGCCGATGCGCTGGAAGGCCCATTCTTCGCCTGACTCGCCGCTGCCGAGGGTGAGGGTGAAGGTGTGGTAGCGCTTGAGGGAGGCGCGGGTCGAGATCGTGATAAGTGCTATCGACGGTATTAGACCCGGACGGATAGGAAGCATGGAGGGGGGTGGGAACTCACTGATACCCCTCGCCTTCGCGCGCTCATACAACAACCCCTCAACATCACTACTCACCGCACTCGTCCCCTCATCCACAAACGCATACCGCGGCTCATGATAAAACAGCCTCGCAAGCGCCATGCGCTGCTTCTCCCCGCCACTCAGCACATCCTTCCAGTCCTTGCGCGTATCCCACCCGCCCTCGCGGTCGGGCAAATACCCCAACCGCGCATCCTCCAGTATCTGACTAAGCTCAAAATCGCGCCTTCGCGCGTCTTTCATGTCTACCTCCGTATGCGGGTAGATAACCTGGTCGCGCAGTGTGCCCGTGCTGAGGTAGGGGCGTTGGGGCAGGAACATAATCCCATCGGTCCCGATGGTGCGCGGCCGCGACACCAGCCCGCGATACACGGGCCACAGACCCGCGACGATGCGCGCAACGGCGCTCTTCCCCACGCCATTCGGGCCCGTGATGAGCAGGTGCTCGCCCGAATGGACTATGAAACTCAACTGGTCGACTAGTTCCTCGCCGCCGTGCGGGAACAGCGCGGGCGCGACGACGGGCACGTGCTCCAGGCGCACGCCGTCGAAGCCGCGGTGCGTGGTACCCTGCACGTCGCAGAGGGAGAAGAGCTCGGGGCGAGACCCAGGGGGCGGGACGTAGGCTTCGGCGTGCACGCGGTGGAGCGTGCTGATGAGGGTGTACACGCGGGACGTGTAGCCCGCGAGTTCGGACAGGTCCTTGATCGAGTACATCATGCGGCCGCCGGCGTCGGCGAGGGAGAGCATGAGGCGCTTGTTCGTGATGAAGTCCTTCATGCGATCGCGCTCGCGGCCAGGCAACCCCACCTCAGCGAGTTCGTCGGCGCCGCCGAGGCCGCCCCAGGCCGGGAGGAAAACAGGCAAGGAAGTCACGAGATACCCAAAGGCGGACCAGGAGTACTTGAGCACAAAGTCCTCGAGCATGTTGTAGCGGATCTTGAGGCTGTAGATGCCTTCCATCCAGTGCTTGAGCTCGCGGAAGCCCTTGTCTAGGAAGCCGCGTTCCATTGCGTCGCCGCCGTAGAAGGCTACTTCTTCGGCGTTGGCGATGAGGCGCGCGTGCAGGGCGCGGAATTCGCCTTCTTTGCGGCCTTCGACGGCTTTGAGTTTGCCGAAGGGCGGTGAGAGTTTGCGGAGGAGAGTGGCGGTGGCGAAGTAGTTACCCAAAAGTCCGGTGAAGGCCAGGGGTCCGAGAGAGCGGTAGAGCTGGTAGTTGAAGACGCAGAGGTCGACGAACGGCTTACCGAGAGAGGAATACAAAGCTGCAGCGGCAGCGCAAAACTGTGTCAGATCTTGAGTGATGAACTGGTCGGCCTGCGCGCCTACGCCGCCGTCCAGATTGAGCAGCTTGTAGTAGTTGAGCTTGTCGTTAAGGTAGAGGTCGTGGATGTAGCGCGTGAGGCGCGTGCGGAACGCAATGGACACCTTGGATTGCAGGAACTTGATCATGGCGTTGGTGTAAGACGCCAGGCTTCCGATGCCGCACCACTTGACGATGCCCCAGAGGAAGGCCTTTCCATTGCCCGCAACCAGGTCCCGTACAATCTCACCGTCCAGCCGCGCGACGACCAGCGATAGGTACGTTCGCAGCATGAGGAAGAAGCCGTGGCTCAGCAGCAACCCCGCCTCCTTGCTCGTCCACCGCGGCACCATGATATTGAACAGGCTGAGGAACTGATGCAAGAACGCAAGATTGAGGCCGGGCTTGGTCTGCGGCGGTGGCACCTGCGGCTGATGGCCATCACCGAGCCCCGCAGCGCGCGGTGGCTGGAGGAAAAGCCGGCGATGAGCGTCAAAAGTGGTAGGCTTGGTGGGATGGATGACGACCTTGCTTGTACCTCCACGGTACGGGACATAGATAGTACGCGACCCGTCCGGCCCGCGCAGACCTGAGTTGCGGCGCAGCAGGCGGCGGCCCATCTCACGCTCGGCTTTACGCTTCTTCCACCATTTTTGTCCGCCATAGACCGAGGATGCGATGGACAGGGTCAGGATGACGGTTGCGAGCAGCTTGACGGTACGCGACGCGCCTTTCGCTTTGGCGGTTAGGAGACGCACATAGCGATGGTACAGGACGAGAAGGGGATCCTCGGAGTGGCGAAGCGTGGATTGGGCGGCCATTGTGGGAGGGAGAGAGGGAGGGGAGGGGAATGGGCGCGTGGAGAGCGTGGGTGGGCTACATCCGTGCCATGCACTGCGAGACGACAGTTGAGCGGGAGGCGATACGAGGGAGAGAGAGATGGGACGATAGGAACACAAGAGAGAAGGAGAGGAAGGTGGTGGCAGTTGGAGGTGTGGTGGTGACGATGTTGATCTTGGACACGAGAGAGCTTGGTACGTAACGACAGAGCGAGAGAGAGGAGAGGCGGGAGGCACATGCGCTTCGGCAACGCCAACCGATCACCTGCCAGCCGATCCGGATCTGAGCATGTGAACAGTCGATACGATTGTGGAGTAAATTAGCGGTTGGGGGTTAGTGGGTTAGTGGGGAAGTTAGGGGGGTGACCGGCTGTTGGAGGGGGGCCTGGCTGTGGGGAATTAGGGGGGTACCCGCTAAATCTACCCAGTAACGAGTGCAGGTGGCGCTAGAAGAGGCGCTTTTGACGCTGAAACGGCTTTTTCAGCCTCCTTGGCCTTTGGTGGACGTCATTCATCAACCCATCCCACCGCTCAGCTCCCTTCCTTCTCTTCAGCTTCACCTCTTCATCACCCCCTCACCACCAACCTTCAGCTCTTCTCATCTCAACAACATGTTCTCTCAACCATCTCACCTCATCAACGCAGATCATCACAGCTCCACGGTCCATCGCTCTCAAAAAATGTGCTTTATGCCTCTCTTCCAGCCACCATCTCCCTGCAACCTATCGTCCTATTCCACCGCACCAGACCATTCCCTCGGGTCAATCGAGTGAAGTAGCTCTGCATGAAAAACCCAGTTCCAGCATTGACTTCCTATTCCCAGACTCTCGTCCCTCCCCTCCCCTCACGGAATCACCCATAGCCACTCGAGATTCGATAACCTTGGACCATTTCCTGCTTTAAGACGCCGCTCGCAACCTTTTCCACTCCGCCGGTGTCTCTACCAACCTCCGGTAACATCAACTGATGGCCGTATTTCACCCGAAGCAGCATAGCGAAAAAGAGAAGCACAGGGAGCGTACATCTGCATTCCTCTTCCCTTCTTCCCCCCTTCCCAATTTAAACACCGAGTCTGCCTGACCGCCCCACGCCGCCTTCGTCGTGCAAACTCCCACCCGCGAGCCACGCGGCAGCACTCCCGCATCGAAACAGCCGCTCGCACATGCCTAGTCCCTCACCACCTTCGAGCGAGGCACGCCAGTCCCACTCCACCAACTGCGGCCGCCCGAAATGTGCGGTCAACAAGGGGCTGGGATGGTCATGCTCGTTGGGGGCGATTTCATCAGCCGGTGTAACAGCCCCTACCCTATCACTCGCCTTCTACTCCCAAAACCCCATCTTTCCAAACCCGCAGTGCACTCATCGCTCTCCCCGCCCGTTGCTAACACTCCGACCCCGACACCCCGTTTCAAACCCCTCCCCCGACGCACCAGCGGGCCTGACCCGGTCGCGCAAGCCGCGCCCAGCAGCAGCAGGGCACCGCACCCAGCCCGGCGCGGTACAGTTCCCGGGCCGAGCAGCGAGCAGGTCCCAAACCATGCACTGCAACTACAGCCCGCAGCTTCGGCGCACAACCCACGCCTCTACCGTCTGCATTAGGCAAGCCATCAAACCCAGCCGCGGAACGGGACGGGAGCCAGCGGGTCATGAGCAAGGCGACCGTGGTGGTACGGCGTGTGGGGCTGGTGCCGGGAGGGGCGGCGTGGTTAAGGTCGCGCGGCGGTTCAGCCGGGCACAGCCTGCTGGCGCCGGCCCCGCATGGGTCCCGAGGCACCGGCTTGCGAGATGAGGCGGCGTGGTATGCTGCGCGAGTGCCCCGCGCGCCGGGTGTGTAACTGTAAGCTCGCAACGAGGTCAGTAAGCATGCTGCCTGCTGCGTCGGCGGGGAGCGTCGTCATATCCTATCTTGGGGGGTGTTCGGGGGTTGGTGTGCTTGGAGCAAGGTGCGGGTGGGTGTGCGGGTGGGTTTATATCATTTCCCTGGTGCGCCGTGTGGGGGGGGATCTGACACACTTCCCTTTTGCTTCCTTTTCCGGCTATTGAGCTTTGACATCGACGCCTCTGAATCATGGTCTGGTGCACGTACTGTGGTCAGGAATTCTCGCGCGCCGAGCACTTGGACCGACACGTCCTGACGCGTGGGTCGCCCGCCTCCCCTGGAGAGATGCATCATGAACGGCGCGCGGCTAACGCCTGGCAGACACGAACGTCAAGCCTTACAAGTGCTCCATCTGCCACTTCTCCTTCAAGCGCCGGTCCGCCCATTTCTCCCCCTTTCCACACCTCCACCTAACCTTCTGCCAGCGATCTCCTCCAGCGTCACTACATCCTCGTGCACAAGGACACCGACAGCCCAGGCACGCCGCCCAGCGCGCCCGACGCGGGCCGGCCGATTGCGTGCGTAAGCTGTGCGAAGGCAAAGACCAAGTGTGATAAGGCGGTGCGCAACCCCCTTTCTCCCACTTCAACACACAGCTTGAGCACTTTAGAACCCAATATCTAATCCATCTACAGACACCAACGTGCTCCCGCTGCGCGTCCAAAGGACTCACATGCCACCCGCGTGCCACACGCCGCTCCGCTGACGCCGCGTACCGCCGCGCAAAGAGGCAGCTCAGTTTGTATAAGCGCCCCGTGAGCATCGCGCCGCGGAATCAGGGGCAGTGTCAACCAAGCGACTCGCAGACTCAACCCCAATCTCAGCACCCTCAGTCCCGCCAGCCTCAACCCCAACCCCAGCAACCGCACCCTCAACCCCCGCCCCAACCCCGCCTCACCCCTCAACTCCCGCTCTCCAACTCCCACCTCCAACCCCCCCACCTCCTCGCCCCACCCTTCTACTCCGCCCCCGGCTTCTCCCCGCCCTTCCCCCTCGGCCCCTCCTTCGTCGGTCTAGACCCCCCGGCACCGGACTTCCTCACCGGCGACGCCTACGCCTGGTGCACAGGGCTAGCAGCCGGCGGACTCGACACCGCGTGGACCGGATGCCAGGCCGAAGACACGGCCGCGGGCCTTGAGGCGCGCTGGGACACGCAGGCCCCGCTCGGAAAGCCGTGGGGGACTGGTCCGCCTAGCCCGCCTTGTTCGGTGGGGAGTCCGGGGGGGGCTTGGGGAGGGGGGTTGTGTTAAGCGGGTGTTTGAGGGGAGGGGATTATGGGACGGCCGGATGCGTCCCGGGCGATGTTTGGGATGGGCGGGGTTAGGATGGACGGGGTATTCGGCTAGCTAAGGCGGGCTCGAGGGCGGGAATACAAGCGGGGGCGGGAAGGGGGAGGGGATGGGATACGGGTGTGATGGTGGGTGCGAATGATACCACGGCGCGGGGGCGGGGGCGGGTTGTATACTAGGTAATCAGCATGAGATTCGAAATGCGCGAGGTGATGTTGGCGCTGGCGGGAGCGACGGGTGTGTATGAGAGGCAGGCGATGGTTCCCCGGGTGGTCTGGCCTCGCACAGTGTGTGTCGGTTGTAGCAGGGACGCGTGCTATGGCAAGACAAGGCATGGCATGGGGAGCTCAAACGAACGGGACACACCGAATCGACTGGCCTTCGTCGGCCGGCGGCTTTCTCGTCAAGGAGCAATGAGTGGCTGGGGAGGTAAATGAGAGGACATGCAAGCCGGAACGGCGTTACCGAGCCTTCTTGCGATCCAGTGCTTCGCCCGCTGTGCGAGTCCCCACGCATGTAACCACGCAACCATTGCCAGCGCCCACGCGTCGCCCGTGCCATGCCGGCTCATGGGCTTGCAGTGTAGCACGTGTACGACTGCTGCGAGGGAGCTTGCGGAATAGGGCGAGGAGGGCACGCGCAAGCTCGCACTCGATGCCGGGCTAGGGAGTCGATGGGACGTGGATGGAGAGCGGGATGGGACTCGACGACGCAGGTAAGGTTAATGGGGGGGGGACATCTCGATTCCGGCAGTGTATCTGGCTGGGAAACCCGTTGTACACTCCCCCCTCCCAACCTGAGCGCCCATAATGCTTTACAGTAAACGCTACACATCTCGCTCCTCGACCTCAGTCAAGCGCAGCGCTTCCTCAACGCTGTGCGTGATGTACTCCCGTCCCCCGCACAGCTCCACTATCCCACTCGCCTCCATAAGTCTTCGAACTTCGCTCCCCTCGCCTGGGACGCGGCAGAAAAACACGCGCACACCGCGGCGCACATACGCCTGCACGATCTCGAACAGGACTTGAGCGCCCGCACCGTCGAGTCCCGTGACGCCATGCACGTCAAAGATGATATTTTGATTGTGGACTTCGTCGCGCACGGGCGGCAGCGCAGGATGTACGCGCGCAGAGCCATGTTCCTCGAGTCTGCGCAAGCGGGCCCTTAAATCGCCGGTATTCGCAAAAGTAAGCGGCTCCGGTATCTTAACGATCAGACAACCCGCAATAAACTCAACAACGCCAGGCGCGCGCTCTGCATCCTCAAACCTATCCGTGGTGCCAGGGACGCGGCCTAGGATCTGGATGCGTGGGCGTGTGGAATGACGCACGACGCGGAGGACAGAGAGGCCAATCCCGACCGCGATGCCGATTTTGATGTTCCAGAGCACGGTGGAGAGGAAGATGAGCGTCATGAGGGTGAGCTCGGAGTAGCCGCGGATTTTGATGAAGAAGGCTACATCTGGGGGGGCTTCTTCGAGGAGGGAGTAGGCGACTACGCTGATCATGGCGGAGAGGACGCCTTTCTGCTTCTTGTTAGGAATGATCAACTGCGGAAAGGGGGAATCGTACCGGGACGTAGTAAAAGTACGGCAGCAGCCACAGCACGCACGTGATGGATATGAGCGACAAGATGACGCTACTCATCGGCGTCCGCCCCCCCGTCGACGCATTCACCTTACTCCGCCCATACCCGCCGAAGCCCGGCAGCGCCATGAACAACCCACCCACTATATTCGCCACGCCCAGCGCCACGAGCTCGCGATTCGCGCTCAGATGCACATTGCTAATAGCCGGGCCCTGGTCACCGCTATGCGAACCAATGCTCTTAGCCGCAACACTCGACTCGAAGAAGCCTAGCAGCGCGATCACGAAGCCCGTGCCAAAGGCGTCGGACGCGTACTTCAGGTGTGTTATGCCGAAGGGGAAGTGAACGCGGAAAGGCGTGCCGTGTGCCTTGATGTTGCCGAAGACTTCGAGGCCGTGTCGGTCCCAGCTGAAGTGCCACGCGAGCACTGCGGACCCGACGACGACGAGGAAGCGGTCTGGGACATAGGCCACGGAGGGATAGCGAGGTTGGAGGCGCTTTTTCATTTCCCTGGACCAATTAGTAAAGGACGGAGAAACTGAAGACCACTTTACCTGCACACAAGAATGATGGCAAAGGAGCCAAAGGACACGGCCGCCGTGAGGCCATGCGTGTATCTGATGTTCGAAATCACAAAAATCGCCTTGTCGATGCAGCTCCCATGCGCAACGCCGCCTACATGCTCCGCCAGCGAATTCAGCCCCAGCTCAGGAATGAGCTGATCGATAAAGATGACAAAACCAATAGCGCTGATAAACCCACGCAAAAACGGCCGGCTAAGCACGTTGTCCAAAAACCCTAGTCGAAACACACCCGCCATGAAAATCATCCCGCCTGCCATAAACGTCACCATGCCCGCAATCTCCGCATTGCGCGAGTCATCGCCCTCTCCTGACTTCCCCTTGTTGATGTTCTCTTTTACAACTTGTCCCGTAAGCAGGGAGCCCGCCGCTTCTGGTCCGACAACCATCTGCGGACACGTGCCGAGCAGCGCGTATATCAGCGGATTGAAGACAAAGCTGTACAGGCCCTGGACCGGCGGAACATGACCCAGGTTGTCGGCGTAGGACAGGGCCATAGGAATGTAGAAAGACGCCATAGTAAGGGCTGCGATGAAGTCGCCTCGTAGATATATCCACTTGTACTGGCGGATCCAGTTAAAGAACGGCACGTAGTAGGCGATGTACCTAGATCGTTAGCTTCGCGTTTCCAACCACAAAGGAATACTTACATCCACCGCTGCTCTGAGCTGCCATGTTTCTTCGCCGGAAACCACGCTGTGCTGGTTTTCCTCCCATTTCCTCCATTGTCACCGTCTATAGCTCCATCGCCCAGCAACCTCTGAGAAGCGCTAGTATCCTCGTACGCATAGTGCCCACCAAAGCTGCCATAGCTCCGGTGACTCCCAGGCCGCATCGCGGGAGGGGAGGTAGCGCGCGGCGAAAACGTCCCATGGTTGCATTCCGAGTAGCCACAGCCCGACGCCCTGTCCCAGTTATCACAACCGAGCAACCTGGTGTGCGCAGTCGGTTCCCCTGCGTCGAGTACGTCTCCATGCGCCGGATCACGGGAAGCTGCTGGACCGGCAAACGGGTCATGGTCCGGTGCGCGGATACCGTCGTCGGCGAAGCGCACGTCGCGGTGCCAGGAGACTGAACTCTCTGGTTCGTCGTTGGTGTCGCCGGCGACGGGCATGCCAGGCCACGACGTCATGTGTTCTTCTGGACTTGGAGATGGGACATAGGACTCACGCAGGCGGGAGGGGTTGTGCGGGGCGTGGTCGTGCGGATCTGTAGGGCGGCGAGAGGAAGAGTCGACGGAGGAGACGCTGCGAGAGCGGGCGGAGGAAGGAGGGGAAGCTTTGTTGGGCATGGTGGGTGGTGGTGCGGGATAGGCTGCAATTCGTTATGCTACATTGGACAGGACGCAGTGGTGGTAGGTGTCATAGGACGAGAGAGAAAGCTCCGAAGGCGTTGGGTTTGTGGGGTTTGTGGTGAGTTTTGTTGCAGCCCTGACGTTTCGACCTCATGGCTCAAGGGCGTGGCTCGGCCGTGCAAGGGTTTCTAGGGTCGGCGTTCCAGTCCTTCCCGTGCCTCCCAATCCACACCTATTTACCCGTCACATGTCCAGCGACGACAACAACACAGGCTTCACTTCTTTCAGTCAGGCTGAGTCTTTGGGCCCAGGTGGCTTCTACTCGGCATCTAACCGTCTGTCATGTTCCAAAAGTCAGACAAAGGCCTTTCCTACAGCTGCCTCCCTAACGGTCATCCTGACGTAGCCACCAGCAAAGCATTTTGTTGCAGTACCCAAGCATTCGGGCCTGACCTTACCTAATGCCGAACATCTCGTCCTTGGCTGCATGACCCGGCAATGCTTGACCGCCAGCCTCACCTCTCACTTAGGCATACGATTATGGTGAGCCGAGTACTGCGGTACGCAAGGTCCCGGACCCCCGTCTGAGGGCCAAGGCTGCTCAAGGTTGGGAACGTTTCGTGTGAAAAGATTTAAGACGGCTTTTGAGCTTACTTCGTGCAGACGGATTGCAAGGAGAGGATGGTGGGATACTTGATAGCTCGTCGCCAAATTGGGCAGATTACTGGGCCTCCAATTGTTGGACTTGAACTAGGTAGCGGGGTGTATGGGCAGGCGGTGTGTGAGGGATACAGCTGGCAACACGGACAGCTGTCGATTTCAGAAAAACTTGCTGTCTATCTAGCAACTCCCAAATCATCAATCCGAACGTAAAATCCTCTAGAGGAGGCCAGTGGAAGCTCCGTAACGTAAGTATCGAAGATGAAATGCGTAGCCTGACAGGTAAGGGCGAATTCTGGAACTGAATCACCTGGAAGGAAGTCGAGAATTCGGCGAAAGATAGCAATAGGAAGGTTACTGAAGCGCTGTCCGGTGAGGAATTCGCGCCGTTGGAAGGTTGGGAGTGGCTCGGCGGAGGAGAGGTAGGTAAATGGGACTCCCATCGTCGACTGTTTGGTTTTGACGATAAAAGAAGCAGTACGAGGACTAGCAGTTTGGGTACAGGTCGACATGCCGAAGGTGGTGACGATGATGACGATGATGGTGATGGTAGTCGTGGTCGTCGTGAGGGAGAATACCGTACCCCAGACTCCACTACGGCGGTGCACCTCCGAAATCTTGGCGTCGAGTGGCTGAACAGGGATCATCGAGAAATTTTGAAACTTCTCTTCTAAAGCATCGCGGGAACTTTTGTGCCGCTCACCAACGATGTCGGAACAAGTCAATCGCCCCCATAGGAAGGGAAAGGAGAAGAAGGCTAGCTCGGGAGGTACGTTTTGCTCTTTGCCTGTCGTGACGTGCACGACTAACGGCCCCCAGAGCGCAATCCTAAAGCCTTTGCCTTTGCGAATCCCGGCCGCCTGCAGAAGACCGCGTCGCGCTCACATGATGTACGTTGACAATACGGTTGACGGAGAGTATACTGAGAGAGTTACAGGTCCGCGAGAAGCGGTTACATGTTCCGCTCGTCGACCGCATTCCGGAGGAGCCCCCACCGCTCGTCGTTGCCGTCGTCGGCCCTCCAGGCGTACGTTATGCCCATCCTTCGTCGACAGGACCATCTAACATACGCAGGTCGGCAAAACCACACTCATCAAGTCTCTTATCCGCCGCTACACTAAGCAGACACTCTCTTCGCCCACGGGCCCGCTCACTGTCGTCACATCGAAGCGCCGCCGCCTTACCTTCATCGAATGCCCGTCCGACTCGTTAGCAAGCATGGTCGACACGGCCAAGGTGGTGGACATACTTTTGCTGATGATTGATGGCAATTACGGGTTTGAGATGGAGACGATGGAGTTTCTCAACATCCTCAGCTCGAGCGGCATGCCCGGCAACGTTTTTGGCATTCTGACCCATTTGGATCTCTTCAAGAAGCAGGACCAGTTGAAGACGCAGAAGAAACGCCTCAAGCATCGCTTTTGGTCGGAGCTATACCAGGGCGCGAAGCTATTTTACCTTTCCGGCGTCGTCAATGGCCGCTATCCCGACCGCGAGATTCTCAATATGTCACGCTTCTTGTCGGTCATGAAGAAGCCGCGCCCGCTTATCTTCCGTCAAAGCCATCCATACTGCCTTGCCGATCGTTTTCTGGATATCACTCCTCCTACTGCCATAGAGGAGGACCCGAAATGCGATCGCACCATCGCATTATACGGCTATCTACGAGGAGGAGTAAACTTTGCTGCCGAAGGTGCCCGTGTGCACCTACCAGGCGTGGGCGACTTGAGCGTCAAGGAGATCGAGGCGCTGCCTGACCCGTGTCCAACACCCTATCAGGACCAGGCCGTGTCGAAGGTGACAGGCAAAACGCACCGGAAACGACTAGGCGAGAAGCAAAAGGTGCTCTACGCGCCCATGTCAGACGTTGGTGGCGTTCTGGTGGACAAGGACGCCGTGTACATTGACGTTAAGAGTACAAATTTCAACGCTGATGACGATGTGGAGGAGCGGGGCCTGGGCGAACAGCTGGTGGTCAACCTGCAGGGTGAGCGGAGACTACTAGGCCAGAATGATGCAGGGCTTCGGCTGTTTACGAAAGGCGAGGCCATTGATCCTAGCGCTGTGCAAGAAGCCGATTCAGGGCGGAAACACAAGCGTAAAGCCAGGTTCGCTGAGAGGGAGGAGGAGGAGGAAGACGAGAACGTAGCCGAGGATGAGGCGTACGCAAGTGGAAGCGACGAGGACATTGACCCTGAAGATGCGGAAATGCCCAAGTTCGACTCCCTTGGTGCTACTAAGGACGCCGATAAGGATGTCGAGGGCGATGTTGCGTTTGCGGACAGTGATTCTGATCTAGGCTCTGTGTCATCGGTTGACGACCAGGACTTTGACGAGGAAGATTCTGATGACCAGGGTGCCTATGATGAGGTTGATGAGGATGCCTTTGAAGAGGATGAAGACGATGACGATGGCGCATTGCGCTGGAAAGAAAACCTTGCTGAGAATGCACGCAAGCTTCACGGCCGCAAGAGGCCATATCGGACAGGAGAGCTCGCGCGACTTTTGTATGACGACAACTTGACACCGACCGAGGTCTTGAAGCGGTGGCGAGGGGAAGAGGACGAGGAGGCGGAAGTCGAGGACGAGGAAGAGTTCTTCAGAAAGGCTAAGGAGTCGGCTGCGGAGCAGGACGATCGCATGATTCCTGATTACGATTACGAAGAGCTGGAGAAAAAATGGACAGACCCCGAGAACTTTGAAGCCTTGCGGAAGCGCATCGCTGCCGGAGGGTTACATGGGCGGTCTGGGGATGGAAGTGACGAGGATGAGGAGGGCTCGGACGGTGATGAGGAAGACGTGGGCGATGGCGACTTTGAGGATCTCGAGACTGGCGAGAAGTTTGGAGCAGACGAGGAGGATGGAGAGCAAGACGGAGAACAAGACGAGGAAGCCAAAACCCTCGAAGCCGAACGCGAGAAAAATGCGCGCCGCAAAGAAGAGCTCAAGTTGCGATTCGAAGAGGAAGACCGCGAGGGCTTCATGAACGACAAGTCTAATGCGCGGAAAGATGGCGGTGGTGGAGACGAGTTTGGCGAGGACGAGTGGTACGAAGGCCAGAAGGCGCTTCTAGAGAAGCAACAGTCTATCAATCGGGCCGAGTTCGATGCCCTCGACGAGCGCTCGCGCATCCGCGTTGAAGGGTACAAAGCTGGCACGTACGTTCGCATCATCCTCGAGGCTGTACCCTACGAGTTCTCCGCTGGCTTCAACTCGCGCTACCCAATCATCATCGGCGGACTCACCCCGACCGAAGAGCGCTTTGGCTTCGTTCAAGTACGCATCAAACGTCATCGCTGGCACAAGAAGATCCTCAAGACGAATGATCCCCTCATCATCTCACTGGGCTGGCGCCGCTTCCAGACGATGCCCGTTTACTCTATCTCGGACTCGCGTACGCGCAATCGCATGCTCAAGTACACGCCTGAGCACATGCATTGTTTTGGGACTTTCTACGGACCGCTTGCTGCGCCTAGCACGCCCTTCTGCGCCGTGCAGTCGTTCTCGGCTACGAACCCGGGCTTCCGGATCGCAGCTACAGGCCTTGTGCTCAGCGTTGACGAGTCAGTGGAGATTGTCAAGAAGCTCAAGCTCACGGGTCACCCGTACAAGATTTTCAAGAACACGGCCTTTATCAAGGATATGTTCAGCACGGCGCTCGAAATCGCCAAGTTCGAAGGCGCGAGCATCAGGACAGTTTCTGGCATTCGTGGGCAGATCAAGCGCGCGCTCAGCAAGCCTGACGGCCATTTCCGTGCAACGTTCGAGGACAAGCCGCTCATGAGCGATATCGTCTTCCTGCGTGCGTGGTACCCAGTCAAACCGCACCGCTTCTACAGCGCTGTTACCAACCTGCTTGACACGTCGGGCAAAGGCGATGGATGGGCCGGCATGCGGCTGACGGGCGAGGTACGACGTGCCGAGGGCATCCCGACTCCAATGGACAAGAACTCGACGTATCGTCCTGTGGTGCGGCAAGAGCGGCACTTTAACCCGCTGCGTGTGCCGCGCAAGCTGGCCGAGGACTTGCCGTTCAAGACGCAGCCCGTTGTGACGCGGAAACAGAAGACGCAGACATACATGCAGAAGCGTGCTGTGGTGGCGGACAAGGAGGAGCGCAAGGCGCGCAATCTCATGCAGCAGCTGCTTACCCTGAAGCGCGACAAGGACGAGAAGCGACGCGTGGCGCAGAGTGCGCGGCGCGAGGGGTTCAAGGCGAAGTTGAAGGAGAACGAAGAGAAGCGGTCGGAGCGCGAGAAGAGGGAGAAGAAGGAGTTCTGGAGTCGCGAGGGTAAGAAGCGCAAGGGGTGGAGTGAGGAAGGGGGTGGGGGTGGTGGTGGGGGGAAGAGACCGCGGAGGGGTTGATTGTGGGGAACAGAACAGGATAGACATGATAGTAGATAGTGACGTGATAGCTAATTAGTTGAGCTGGGGTTTAGGCTGTTAAATTTGTGGACCATTCTTGTGATCAATTGGATTCTGCATTAGATCCTATTGCATCAATTTCTTCATCCCTATTTCAGTTTTCTGCACCGGATTCTTCACGTACGATCCTGCATGACAATTCTGCACGATAATTCTTCACGTCGTGTAATCTTGGAATCCCTCTTCGAGTCGAGTCTCGTTTGCACGACGCGACGCCCTGCACCATATTCCTTTTTTCCTCAGCTTCAACGGCCATCCGCCGCCACCGCTCATCTTCCCGTCCCCGAAAGCGGACAAGGCCCGGCCCGCCAGCGCTCACCCGTCTTGATCAGCCACAAGCCGCCCAGCCACGCGCGTGACATCGCGCCGCCCGCAGCGCCTTTGCCAGTCCGTGCGGCCCACTCAACTCCACTCAACGCTCTTCCGGTCGAGAATCGCCTCTTTGTCGTCCCGAACACCGCACACCACCTCCCACCGCTGCCTTACAGTAGACGAGAAAAACTCCCTTCGCCTCATACGCGTGTCTTGCTTGGTATCTGCTCCTTATTCCTACTTGCCTCGCTCTCTCCAGTGTTTCTTCGTCCTATCGCTCCCCGCGGCCGGAGAGCACTTGGCCCGCGCGCACCGCCCGCTTTCTTGTGCTCCCTCCGCTAACTAGGCCCCGCTTCGCGAGTGCCCGCTTTCACGGCTCGCGCACACGGAAGCGCGTTTTTCGCGTGAAGGGAAAGGGGCTGTTCAAGCCGTGTTGTCGGTGGAGCAGAGCGCGCGGCGGAACGTGGCCGAGGTGTGTCGCGCGTGAAACGGGGTCGCGGGACGCGTGTGTGAGACGCGTTGGGTGACGCGGTGAGTGGCGAAGCGCGGGTTTGGACATCCTCGACACGTATCGCGGCTTTGGGAACAGGAGAGGCTAATTGTGCGCGCAGTTACCGGTGCGGATTGCTGGTTTACCTTGTGGACTTTGGGATCTGTGGGTTTGAGACGTGTTTGAGGTTCATTTGACGGCGAAGGTTGAGCTGCTGCCTGAGGACGAGACGGCCTTTGAGAGTTTGATGAGTATGGTACGCGAATTACTCCCCGACGCGCTGGGGAATGGCTCTGCGTCGTCGTCGCAGCAGAGCCTGGGGTCGGGGTCGGACGCCTCCTCGTTTGCGAGTCGCGGCGAAGTGGGCGTGGGTTTAGGCTTGAGTGGGGAGGTTGTGGCCGAGCGGCGGGAAGAGCTACTCTTACCACCAACGACAGCTCGGGTCTCGACGACGCCGTCGCCAAAGCGCGATGTCGCCGCACTCAAGAAGGGTGCAAAACGCACGGCAAGCGGCGTAGTGAAGGCAGACGGCGAGCGAAGCGCAGTCCAGGTGGCGGAGGTATGCAAGTCAACACCACACTCTGGCAGCGATTAACAAGCCAGCTCTCCTCGGCCCTCAAGACACGACTCTCATACGCCATGGTAAAAGTCCAACACGGCTGGGAACGCTCAACAATCAGCGAACTCGAATCCCTCCCTACAACAACAAGCACCACCCCCTCCACCCCCTCGCCCTACATCGCCAACCCACCAAGCACAACACCCCGCCCTACGTCGGCATACCCCGCAGACCGCATCTTCCTCTCCCCTGCCTCACCACCCCAGCCCTTTCCCCAGTTCTCCCCGCACCAAAACCCTAGCTGGCTCAATGCTGCGCAGAAACTCAGCGCTATCACCGCATCATCCCCGGACCCAGGAGCCCGCGATTACTCAGGAGGCCGCGCCCCGCCAGGGAGCTACCACCCCCAACCCCTCCCCTCCGGCCCGCGCTCCCGCCGCGCCCACTCCACATACGCCCGGCAACCGCCCCGTCTCCCCGGCGCCTCAGACCCTCCACGCCGCGGCCACGCCCAGCGCCCATCATACGACTCAGCCATGGGGCGCTTCTCGGGCTCAGCACCGCAGTACGAGCCCGGCTACTCAGGGGGCTACGGGTACGGTGCTGGAGCGGGGTCGCCCAGGACGCCCGGGCGCCCGCTGCGGATGCCGAGCCAACAGGCGGAGAAAGACGCAGTCGACACGCTGCTCTTCATGAGTAGTCCCGGTAACAGTGCGAATATGAAGTTTGCGGGCGCGGGGCCGAGTCCGCTTAGGGGAGAGGGGAACTGGGGACGGTAGTGTTTGGGAGATACCTGGTCCTGGTTGATTGTAGGGTTGTGGGGGCGTGGGCATG